>JAEQBH010008056.1:0-155361 GCA_016808115.1 Tetrastigma voinierianum
CACCATAACACCTTTACTAGCCTCTCACAGTCTTAAGGTCGCAAGGTTCGGTTCCCGGCTAACCATGATACGCATTGGTCTCTCCTTAAAGGTCTCATCCGTATCAACAACAAGCTCGCCCCAATCCACTACATGAGTCGGATCTAGAGTGTATTTCCGTGAGCATGGAGATACTGGAATACTGGCCATGAACACTGATAACCCGGTGGTAGTGCCAACCGGTAAGCAACTATACCCACCCTCTCGAGTACCTCGAAGGACCCAATATATCTCGGCGATAACTTTCCCCGCTTGCCAAACCTGACCACTCATCTCTTAGGCATCACCTTCACATAAAGACATAAAGATCATCCGCCTCTAAACTCTAGAGGCCGCTTGTCGGCAGAATTCTTCTACCGGCTCGGTCATAGAAGACGCTCCGACAAATCCACATTCTCAAAGGTGACTTAATCAACTTCGACTGCCAGGAGCCTCTCCCACCTCGGGCCCAACAACCTGTGATCGATGACCTCCCATATAATGCCTCATAGGATGCCATCTGTATACTTGCCTGATAACTATTGTTATAGTGGCAAACCCAACCAGCGCGGCAATGTTTTTCCCAAGTACTTTCGAGGCTTGGTAATACATGCTCGCAACATGTCCTCTGTACTTGTATGGTCCTCTCTCCGATCGACTATCCGTTTCAGGGATGAAAAGCAATGCTCATCATCAACTGTGTCCCCATGGCTCTCTAGAAACTCTTCCAAAAGTGAGCCGTAAACTTGGGATCCTGGTCCGATACTCCATGTAACCAGAGGATCTCTCATATGTACAACCCCATGCACTCTAGTGTGAAGGTCATCTCGCATTGTACCTATAAAATATGCCTAATTTAGTAAGTCGGTCCACTATCACCCACACCGCCTCATGCCTTTACTATGTCCGTGGCAAGTGAGTCACAAAATCCATCGTGATATGCTCCCACTTCCACTCTGCTACCTCCAATGGCTGGAGTAGCCCTGTTGGCCTCTGATGCTCAGCCTTTATCTATTAACACGTGAGACATCATTGCATAAAATCCCCAACGTGTCTCTTCATCCCGCTCCAGTAATACTGGCGATGTAAATCCTGATACATCTTTGTACCACTTGGATGCACTGTAAAACAAGAGCAATGAAACTCCCTAAGGTTCTCCTTTCTTAGCTCTACCAACTAGGGAACCACAATCCGTCCCCTAAATTGAAGACTACTCATCCAGGTGGAATGGCCTGCACTCGCCGCCCTCAGAGATTACCAGACTCACCCCCATGGGATCGATATCTCCGAGTCCTGCCCCAGACTCAATCATCGTCATTAGGAAGGCAGCGCCACTAAACTCCCTAAACACCTGCTGAACTGATCACACAATATCAGAGGGCTAACCGAGTTCCACAGCCTCGAGCATCCGCTACTCCCGAAGCTGGTTACTCAGCGCACTCCCCGTGACTTTCGATCGAAATATTAGCCACTGGCATTCACTTTACCCGGATGGTACGCAAAGTGAAGTTTGTCCTCCAAAATACTTCATCCATCTGGCGCTGCCTCATTGAGGTCCCGTCAAAGATATGGCCTCGACTTTGTGGTTTTGAAAATTCCTCAAACTGCTCACCATACAGATAGTGGTGCCAAATCTTTAAGGCAAAGACTATGGTTGCCAACTCCAGATCCTGTGTAAGGTAATTCTGCTCATGATTATTTAGCTATCTAGAACCATAAGCCACAACCTCCCAACCGGTGATCAAGACATCCTTAACTGGCCCATACAGAGGTACTCAACACACTCGTGCACTCTATCCTCGTTTCTGACCATTATGTCAGAGCCGAGTAAGCCTCCTTTTTCACCCCGGGAATGCCTTCACTCGTATGTCATTCCACTTAATTTTGACATCTTTCCTAGTAAACAGAAACGGAGCCCTCCAAGGTGAGGCCTAATAAAACCCTTGTCCAACAATTCTGCGCTTGAACCTTGAGTTCTTGCTAACTCAACCCATATCCTATGAGGAGTCATGACTGGCGATGTACCGTGGTGTAAACTAAATGATAAAGTCCACATCCTTATGAGGGAAAATCCCGAGAATGCCATCCGGAAAACATCCCTATACTCAAACTACCGAGGTAGATCCAAATCCTTTCTCACCTTGTCCTTGTGGTGTGCTTGCTAGCCAACCCATCAATTGTCTCAAGCACTGAGTTTTGACATCACCAGTAAAGCATCATGCTTATCCCCCTGGAACATAACCCGACTACCATCCTGTGTGTAGGCAGTAACCCACCTACGATCACAATCAATGACGACTCTATGGGCCGTCAACCAATCCATGCCAAGAATGACTTCAAAATCTGATATGTCTTTTTCCCGAACGTTTACCGTGAGCAGAATCCTTGAGATCTCTAGCTCACAATCTGACATATCTGATCAACCCTCACCCTAGTTCCTAGGGGAGAACTCACATGCAACGACTTTTCCAAGGTCTCAACCTCTAAGCCCGCTTGCATACACAATGCAATAATGGGAATGAAACTAGACGCACCAATCAAATAAAACTCGCCGATAATGAAAGAGCAAGAGCTATTCAGACACCGATCGTCCGCTTATCTCGGCCCGCAGAATAAATGGGCGTGAGACAGCCCCCAATCCCCAAAAATCCCGCTCAGGCCCCGTCTCTCAACCTCACTCCATAACTTGCCTCTCGCTTGTCGGAAACCGAAGGTGCTTGTGTAGCACCCGGAGCCTAATAGTTGTTCCCCTGACCTATAGTGGGAACAAACTGTGTCCGTACTGGTCCCACTAATGATTGGGATTATGGCATCCCAAATCCTAGGATCCTTGCCTCTGCGGTGCAATCCTCTCCTCAGGCTGTCTGGGATCACGTTAAAAAACAAAGCATCTACCTTGTCCGGTTTCGCGGCTCACCCCCGACTTACTGAGACACCGACTCGACCTTGGCTCTAATAGCCTCGACTCCTCCCCAGGATCCCCGGAAACAGTCCTTTGCTTTTCTTTCCGAATCCAGGTAGTTAGCGCTGATCTTTCTCCTTCGCACCACACTGCACTCTGATGCCCGTGCACTCTACTTCTTTCAATGGCCATACATCCCATTATCAGTCCCTTCGCCATGTAGCGTTTGGAGAGGATGATGTGCCCGAACCCTAAAGGTTACCGCCTTCCCTCGGCCTATCGCTGTAATGGTCGCGGCAAGCAATAAATCCACAACGCCGCCTCGCACGATGATGGCAACCGGCAGAGCCAGTGGCCTCTGCCAAAGCGGCCCCATTGGTCAAAGCCAGAGGTGGTCTAAGCATCGCCTCTCGTGGACGACCCCACGCCCCGCACGCTGCCATCCACACACGTCGATAGCAATAGATTTCTTTCTGTATTTAACTAAGAAGGTACGTATAATTACTAATAGATTTTAACATCAATAGAACTACACCTCTGTCTGTCATCTTTTCTCCTTTAGTGGTGCGTAATGCCGATACACTAATACAAATCATTCTAACTATCATGTTCATTTTGTTTTCTCGAACCTCTAAGGTTATGTTTTCTAACCCTATGTTCCATACAATCTACCATGCATATTATTCATACTAAATCACCACATATATCACACAAAGATGTTACACAAAACATGAACTCACACAATGCACGATCTCCAGATCCCATGCTCCACAGGCCCCACTTTGCACTCAGACTTTGATACCAGTTTAATTGAGCTAGTATTATAACTCATACTATGACATCACATTCAAGCTCCTAGGTAATCGCTTACCTAAGCTTTGATGTCACCAAACTCGTGACACCCTTATCCCGGGGTCCCAAGTGGAAACCCGTCAACCTATGGAAACTGGAATATCGGGTGTCCTGAGACACTCATTTGTCTCATATATTGAGACTCCATTCAAAGATATTTAATTCACAAATATACAAAATATATGATAGACTATTTAACCAAGAATCCTTTTATACACAAAGGTATATGTTTTTGTTCCGTCAATATAATACAAGATAAACAAACAAACAAAGTGCCGCATCGTTCTCATCCCTCAGCGCGTCCCATATATGGTCGACGCTGCACCGGACCCTACCTAAAAGGTGTCCCATGACTGGTGTGAGTAAATCCCAAAGGTGAGAGGATGCAGACTTCTACAAGGGGCTACTCTTCCATTTGGCGGCACAGCGAAATGGTCGCACAACAAACACACATCGCTAACATGTCTACATGAATGTCATATATCGCATGAAATGTCATCAAGGCCGCATCCCGAGCGTCACTCATCAACGCCTCACATACGTATTATGCGCGTGGAAACCATCACCGCATACTAATGACCCATGTATCGAGCCCTCACCTACCACCCGCACTCCAATGCAAGTGCCGCGCACCAACTCAGCCGGATCCCGACTTCTATCATTGTTCAAGTCTATGTGATAAACATGACCTGTACCTCTTTTGGGCAACATAACTTTCTACCACGCTACAAAGGTTTCTTACACACATACGTAATCCTTTCTGATCGAATCAGGTCTTCTACACCATGTTCCAGGCTTTCACCCGAGGATTAACGACTTCCTTCTTACTACCAACACACATTATTTATATTTCTTTATGTTTTAAACCGGAGAGACATTTATTAGACGCCGCCCAAAGTACGTAGCCTTACCATCAACAATGATGATGGATGACCCCACCCATGCACACATACCCGTCATAATGGATGTCCCCGTGTGGTTATCCAATGCAGTATCGACGTTCTCATGTTACACATGTATGATGCACACTACATGGAACATTCTAATCAATCGTATCATGTCAAGTACCATATGCAAACATATATCGCAAGCATATAAGTTCCATAAGATCATGCAATCTTATAGATATCGAGTATCATACATATTAGCATTCATCAATACATGACTAAAAAAGTAATTTATATAGTCTTCCTTAGGCTAACTCATGGAATGCACCAATGTTGGATACTGGCAATATGCCAGTGCACATCACGTCAAACCCGCTATTCACATCGACACAACCAATAACCCGACACTGTGCAAAACATAGACTTTAAGGTGTTTTGGACACCTACTCTTGGATAGAATAGTGGTTAGTTTTGACCACGCTGGATTTAAGAGTCTAAGAACACCAAATGAAGTCTGGACAAGAAGTTATGACATTTTCATTCAAACAGTCACTGCTTTATCGCTTACACTGGCAGTTTTGTATACTCCAACTTGGTGTCTTAATCCATAGATTTTTTTGACACTGGTTCTTTATACTCATTTGAGATTACGGTTCTAGGTTCTTCCAACTGGAATCACCTAAATTATCATCAAATCAAGATATGTTCTCAAACAAACTGGGACTACTACAAACAACCTGTAAACTGTCTAACATAGCTCCCTTGAATGCATTTCAAGTCCAAATGGGTCTAATTACTAGACCTATCAGAAATATGTTATCTTATAAGTCTAATTTACCTAGAAATTAGAATCACTAATTCAGATGATAGCCAAGTTATGGCCAAAAATACGGGCCATGGGGTCTCAAAATTGTATCAGAACCGGTCGAGAAGGCCCATTTGAACGGTAAAGATGCAAATCCAAAGGAGCCGACCGATAGATCTATTTCAGCAGAGATATGTTCTCGCCTATAAGCCCACGCACTCAGAACAGAATCACCAATAATGGACGGCGACGGTCAAGTTATGGCCAAACACAGCCATGGGGGTCATGAAAAACCGGATAGCATTAACCCACTTTGGCACACTACCATTACATGCTCTTTAGAAAAATTAAATCGAGTAGATAAAACCCACTAATTGTCGATTTCCAGATTACGATTTTTCTCGGTTTTCGGAAAACCCGAACTTGGACCTCGCATGGGAATTCATGATTCCACTACGTAGCTCTCACAGATAGAGCAACTTTAACTGCCTACCGAAAGTTCCAACCTAAGAACCCTGTGAAATCGCCAAAGAAAGGTTTGCTTTTCTTTTTTTTCTCTCTCTATCACGGTTTTCTCTGAGACCAAAAATCAGATATTTTTTGGCATTGTTGGGAGGCATTTTAAAGTTATTTATATCGTGACACTTGGCTCACGCCGCGCCCACATGTCACTTCTTCTGCTGCTTCCTCACTTAAATAATTTATTTTCACACAGCTAGTTCACTATTTTTAAATCAAATTTTTAAATATTTGACATTTTCAGGATTTTAAAAATCTCGTTTTTTAGTCCACTGACGCCCATCGCTTATCCAAGTAGATCTAGAATATCTGAAACATCGCTGTCTCTTCCTGTTAAAAATTAAATGTTTTTCCTGCCCATAAAACCAACTCAAATATATCCAAGCCCTGATGAAACCTAAGGTCGTCCTGGTTCTTCATAAACACTAAAAAAGAAAGAAATGACATGTCCAAGTTCTTTCCGCTATTTATCATAAAAATATCTAAGCTATGTAAATATAAGTAAATGTTATCAAAATCTCAGATTTTTTAATATTATTTAATCTTTATATAATAGAGTTAAATATATTATAGAGTATATAAAAAATTATGTTGAACTAAATATTTTTATTTTCTTTAATAACTTTTTTCTACTTTGTTTTCCATTATTTTATAATCACAACATAATCCATTTAATAAACATATGCTCCAATATTTGAACTAAAACCAACTATAACCCATACACAAATCATTCATAATAAATCCATAAAGAAACCTTAAAGGGCATAATGCAAAAGACAAAATGAAATAAAATAAATATCTAGAATAAAGAAAAAGGTGATAGCAAGGTAATCATCATCACCCTTTTCTTAAATTTGATATTCCTTTATCGGGGGTTATATTATTTTTTCCATTACCACTTAATACTTCTGATTGATATTAGGTTAATTTTTGCAATAAAACCCTTGAAGCAACTTTCCAAACGAGTCTAAATAAAGTGCCTTCAACAACCACAAGAAGGTAAGCCATATGCCAAATAAGTGCAAAGGCACAGCAAAAGTATGTTATTAAGAACATGGTTGTATCAACACATGAATGAAAGAACGAAAAAGAAAAGATAGTTTCATTTAATTCTCACCATAATGACTGAAACGATTTGATTTATCGGAAGGTCAAAATTACTTTGAGAGATGAAACTGTGGGTCAATGGCTATAAAGCTTTGAAGATACCTAATATTCACTAGTTTATCTCAAGATAATTATAGAATTAATAGAGGAAAAGCAGGTTCGGATATCCATAAGGCAAAATAAATAAATGGGCCAACTTTATATTTCATTAATGCTTTCTTCCCACTTTCAATTAATTACTTTCTATTAGAATCAGAACCAGATTTGATTAGTTTAACCCTGAGCTCTAGACACAACAACCAATGATAAATACAAAATTAAACCACTTTTACATAGAACATGACAAACGAACCCTATGTAAAGGGTGGAGGCGACAAAAATCTCTTCTATCATACTTATATTCAAATGTATTATTTAATGAACTCATCTGAATGGCAAACCATGCCTGTGTTCAAACTTGAGAGCTTTTGTGAAGCCTCTTAGGTCTCACCTTGATGACTTGATCAGTTGTTTTGAAAGTTCTCATTTGAAATAATTAGAAAATACAAGCTCAAGAATAAAAATCAACGCTTGATATCTCCTTCATCCAAAAATATTTAATTTTTTTGAAAAATGTTATTTATTTTTAAAATAATCCCTTTTACTAAAAGTGGTAGAAAATGTAGATTGACAGCTGCACTCAAAATCAATAAGTAGTACTTGTTATTTTTCTTATTATGACATTTTATATATAGAATAAAATTTTATTAATAAAACGAAAATAGTTTCTGGATTAAGGTAAAACCTGATTTATTTTTAAGTTCTATTTTCAATAATGTTAGAAATGGAACTCCAAAACACACCAAAATGTAAAGGATAAAATGAACTATTTTGGAAATTTGAGATAGAAACAGAATTATGAAATTGGGAGGAAAAAGTCCAAAGAAACCACATCATAAAATAATCCGGAATTTTTGAGCCTGAAATGACATTCAGGCTCTACAGCAATTATATAACATGTTGCTTTATAGACAAACCAGCTAAGATTCCTAAAGATAAGTGCTGACATACCATCCATGTATCAAACGTGACAATTATATAATTTGGATACTGGAAGACAGGCGAAAAGTCCAGCAACATTATTGTAATGATTATTTTCTGAAAGAAAGGTACAGGGACAAGGAATAAGTCCCTTCCACATCTGAGTGCCCATAGAAACTCAAAAGGGCCAATCCATGATGATAGTGTACACAAACAGAATTCTCACTTAAAAAACCAGATCCTATGAAGAGCACACCAGGGCCCCATTCATGTGAAAAGAAGAAGGTTACGACAACGGTAAAAGGATAGTTTGGGGTGTCCACCAAACACATTGCATTGTTTCAAATATTTGGTGACAGATGCTGTCCAAGAAGAGAGACTTAATTTCTGATTACGCTCATAGATTGGCTTGGTATTGATATAATTGCAGATGGGACTGTGGAGGTTGACATGTACAATGGTGTACAGAAGGTGGGTTTTAGAATATCATCACTGTAAGAAGATAATTGGGGATTTCTGCCACCGGTGATAAATATTCAAGAAGGAGTGTAGTGATGAGATTTTGGGTATTTGGCGTTGGCTTGAGGTTGATGTCAAGTCCTTGAATGGTCGCTTTCACTAGTCTGATAATCCATCTATGTTATTCTTTCACAGATGTTCAGATCTTCTGGCTATTTATTATTCTATGTAATCTATATGATTTCAAATCATCATTTGATTTCAAACAAGATCTCAGTATATATTACATTATGATCCAAACAACTGAATCTTTGATCAGCATTATTGAACACACGACCGCCGGATCCAAACCATAGTTTAATTTGCAGAGAGTCCACAACAATTGCCAGACAAAAACACAGGGCAAGGCCTGCTTGCTGCTTTGAATTGGTATCAATGTGTAGACAGATCTGGAAAAAGTTTCAGAGATGCCATGCGCTTCACCCATACCTCGATGATACTCAAAATCGCGAGAGTCATCCCCAACCATGTCGAGTTTTCTTACTACCTTTTTCGGGCACAATATAAAGGGATCCTTCTGCCTGATCTGTAGTTATCCCTGCTGTCAAGGCACCAAAATGAGATCAAAGATTTTGAAACAATGCAGGCTTACCTGATCAGATCAAAACTGTAATGTGTGCTTGTGTGTGATCTTTTTTATAGGTTTCATTCCAGCTATTTGGATAGTACAATTGACAAATTCTATGAAATATTATGTACATCTGTTTATGTTTGCAGCACTCACAACTGATGATCTTTCTTTTATGGAATATCAAATATCACAACCAGGAGCCTTTCAGCTCAAAAAATGAAAAAAACATTTTTCCTCCTTGTTATCGTGAGATCATGTGTAATTAAATGATCAGAGATAATATTACAATCATAACATATGATTCAACCTATATATCAATAGTTTCTGATATGTCTTGTCTCCACAGATTGTGTGCCAAACAAAGACACCTGAGCAACAAAAACTCCACATTAATAAATAGCTGCATATGTCATTTAAATGACTTGTATCCCAAAACTTTAGTGCCAAAGTTTTAGCCTGATACGCCATTTAAAAATGACTAATTTAATCAAATATTTATGCGGAGTTTAATTATGTCAGCATCATGTAAAAAATTTCTTGTGTTGGAGGGAACCCAAACTAAGCGCCACACCTCCTGATTAAGTCATAACACATCATATTTGGTATATATGTTTTAAATCCGGTCTTAGTATTCTCAATCTTAAAAGGTGATTATGTCTAGTATTTTATAGTGTTAAAGAGCTTTTCCCCTTTTCCATGTGCGGTGTGACAAAAACTTGGGCTGAAAATGCTATACTTCAGTTCTATAACCTAAACGGGTGAATGTTGTATATAAGAGAGTATGGGAGAAGAATTTTTCACTTTTCTTCTGCAGGAGTGGGTGTGGTGGTTGCCGAGCATGTGGACTGAAGGCCCACTAGTCGGTGAGGAATCAAACACTTGATAGATAAAAAGTTGAAAATATGAGGGAACATATACCAAAACAGCTTGGATTAAGAGAGAGATGGGAAAAAGTAGAATTCTTCTGAAAAGATAAAATAAAGCAAATTTTCTATAATTTGTGTCCCAAAGAAGAGAGAGAACCACCCAAAAAAGAAATAAGCCTTCATATTCAAACAGATCAAAAGTAAGTTCTCTCCTTTTTTTTTCTTTAATTTTTTAAATCTTTACCTCCTTTTTCTTCTCTTGATCGTAAAAAGCCCTTGGGAAATTTTCTTACCTTTGGAAGATCAAATCTGGCAAGGAAAGGATCGATACGGTCAAGTAAGGGGTCTACCTTCCTACCTCCTCTATTCTCCACACTCATTTCTTCACTAGCTCAGTAGCAAAATCAACTCAGGCAAGTTTTTGTGGTGATAATAGAATTCAAGCATCTTCCTCTCTTCAAAACTCAACAGAATCATCCATCTTGAACCATGTGACAGTCTGCAAATTTCAGGGTTCCGCCTTAGAACCACTGTTGGTCTTTTCCCAATCTCTCCATTGATTACACAAATAAAATGCTAACTGTATCTCATCCTTCTTATACTTCTTCACTTAAGTCATCTCTCTTACTTACCTCTCAGCTGGTTTCCCCACTCCAGCACCCAACCAGTTCTTCTCTTCTTTGCTCCGGCCGGAGGCATTCATTCCTCCCGTAACTGCACTAAGCTTTTTTCATTGGTTGTCGGGTTCTTTTCAACTTCATGAAATAGATCTTGGATCAGCCGCATGTTTACTTATCGATCTTGAAAAATTAAACAAGGGTTTGAGCCAAAGAGTTGAATTGCTCTCACTACAGTAGGTGTATAGAGATTACTTCTGAGTGATGGAAGTTTGAATTGGGGACAGGATATCTTTTGAAATTCCTGACCATGTCCCTAATATCTGTAAGAGTGTGAAAAGATCGAATGAGCAATTGTGGGGTTGGTTTTGGGGATGCATTGTCACCCAAAAGAGTGTAGTAAGTTGCCCTGATCATCTTGCTTATTTAGGGTAAGTTCTTAATTTCTCTTTAACTTGCGGTTGATGATGATGTTAATGCTGTTTCTGCAGAAGATAAGGTTTTTTCATTGGGTGCATCCAAGAGCCCTTTAGGTAATATCCTCTTCTCTCTGCTTTCCTTTATCATGATGGTCTCCTTCGTTTTCTCTTGATGAAGAAAGGGATTATAACGCCCTTGAGGCCCTTCTCAAGGGGTGGGTAAAGGAGGGGATGGGTATGGTGAGGTCATGTATGACTCGAGTCCTTACTCTGAAACAGAGAGTTGTGAGCTACAATGAGTTGTAATGTAAAGTAAATAGATGTTAAATAAAGGGAATTAGAACCAGTGAAAAAGGAATTTTCCTTTACTCTCTTTTCTTCTCTCATGGTTGTTGCAAAAACACATTTAAGGGAACTTCTGGGTGGGAGTTTCTCCTACATCGATCTCTCACAATTTTGTCTGCTTTGAATCACATATCTAATTGCAAGTGCCCTTTGCATGGCATGTTCTGTAATAGATAGAAGCATATCTGATATCCCACTTTAAAACAAAATAATAGTAAATCATATATTGACGTTAGCCTGCAAATAAAAACACAGAGTAGACATATGTGGACATAATCTCCCAGGAATGTACTGTGTGCATGACCCCTCATCTTCTGCCGATTCCCCGACCACATGGACATGTTGAATTCAGGGAACCCCACTCCAGTATCAAGAATACACATTCTTGGGATTTGTATGAAATCTAAGCATGAAGAAGGCCCTAGTCAGATATATAGCATTCAAGGGTCAGAAGATGGAGTAAGGCAACACAATCCTTTTCACAGAATCCGTCAATAAATGAATAACATGATTCTAGGTTTTCAGGTAGAGTTCCATTCATATGTTATGTTTCTTTACTACTTCAAACCAATTTTATTTATTTTAAATCATGATAGAGAGATTAAATAATGCCTTAAGACTTGGTTTGAATGGTTAAGGGTGGGATGAGTTTTATGGGAATCTCGGGTTAGAGGTTTACATAAGGCAGGAATCACTATGATGTAATCCAAATTCGATAATAGTAAAAAAAAAAAGTATAAAGATTATAGAATTTAAGAATTTATAAATTTCTAAGCAATTTTATTTATATTTGATTTCTTAATTTAAAATTATTTATTATAAAATTGAGAAAATCATTTTTCTTAACATTTTTTTTTCTTTCCTTGATTCTTTCCAGAAACCAACACAACTTAAGAGTCATCTTTGTATCATAACTTGATTTTTTGAACAAGCTCATTGCCAAACATTGTCATGCAGGTAAAAGTTTGACAATAAGCTACATGAGAATGAAACTGTAATTTTTTATTTATTTATTTTTTCGATTGGTGAATGAAGCTGTAAATTCATTCTCAATCACCTTACGCAATTCTTCCAATGACCATCACATTTATGATCTTGAGTGCTTGGTGGTGGTCGTCAATTCCTGTAATAGCAACACCCTATTATCGTTCCGGTTTTGATACCTTAAAGCACCATAGACTCAACATACCTACTCAAATTTTCAGAAAATGTATAGATGTACCCTACAATAATGCAATCACTTGGAATTATTAGAATTCAAACAAGTCCCTTACCTACAGAAGAAAGAAATTGCAAGTTGGAATTTCACAAAAGTTGCAAAAAGTAGAGAATGAGTCATGATACAATCCTTACCCCACATCTAGTGCAACAGCCCCAACACAACAATAATGCCACATACTACAAGTTCGAAGAATTCATCATGAAAAATAGAAAATAAACCTTACCGTTAAAGCCTCAAGATCTTAGCAAAATGCTAAGGTATTATAATGGTACCTACAAAGTAAAAGATATGTATGACGGGGTTTAAGTTATGGAATGAGAATATAAACAAATATGATCAAGGGGTATTAATTACATGAACAAGTGAAATTAAAATACAAATTGTCACATCCCACAATAAATAGGGAAAGTTGCAGTGTATATAATATAGATTCGTATTAAACTTTAGTGCTTGTCTTTTAAAGTTGTGAAGCCCCTTATCTATCTGATGGGGTGGTGTAGTCATTATCTGATATTGGGTTTCATTATTTGTATAATGGGAGACTAAGAGTCACCTATCCCATTGAAATTTTGAAATTTTCCTTTGAAAGTGAAGTGACTCAAACTGGGCTTGCACCGCTAAAAGCCGCTTGTGTTCCAACTACTAGGCTGCTCACGTTTGTTAACATAAGAAAAAGGCATTTTATTTAATTAAAGTACCAATGGTTGAGGCTAATTTTTAACATAGACCAGCGTGATTCTGCTTATTTATACAGGAGATTATTCAACCCCCAATAGTTATGCCAAAAAACTCGATTGACTCAATATATAAAATTTGTTTTCTGCTTTATAAATAATAATTTGCAATTAAAATTTAGTTTTGGTCTAAATCATTGCAAGTGCACAGGTCATACAAGTAATAAAATAGATAAAAAATAAGTCTGGATATTATTCCCACGAGGATTTATTTTGAAAATCTAAAGATTAACTACCCTCACTACTCAAGATTATCACTATTTGAACCTCCATGTTCCAAAATAGATTTAACTTTCTAAGGTAAAATGAATCAAAGAAATAAAAAAAATTCTAAAATATATGATCAAAGAGTTTACTGGACTGAAATAACACTATGAAAGAAAATAGTGTTGTGACCATCACTTTGCAATTGTCCAAATAAACTATAAAGTATGGGACATAAACATTGGAATTGTCCAAGAGCAATTTAGTGTAGCAATGGATTTCTCCTAACACCACTGTTTCACTCTCAACACCACCTTTGCTATCTCAGTTAAATGGAGTGCAGGCTACTTTGTAGAATTGATCTATCTTTAAAGATCGTTGTTTTCCTTCGGTACTTACATACCATCTCTTAGACTAGAAATTGTTTGCCCCTATAGACATAATAATGCAAGCCCTCTCCAAAAAAATTAGTACCTCAACCATCCTTGATTAGAATCTCAGCTAACATAGGGTTGAGATTATTCCTCTCAATTGAGGTGAACCTCTAGAGTGCATTACTTCATCATTAAGTGGGTCTTATTCCTCGAGCCACATGCCTTTATCAACACGAGAACGCCGAAGTCGGAGAGTTAGATCATCACCAGTGATGCACCAAAGTGATCAAAAGAGTGCATTAGTTCAAATAATATTAGTGTAATTTACCCCCAAGTGACTTTTGCTCTCAGGTAGCCCATCTCTGTGTTGATTAGAGGGATTCTTGGAAATCATAGCAATGATACAACTCTTTATGGGTACCAAACACTAATATTCAGAACAGCTCAGTGTAGGAGTAATACCAATTAAATCACTCCATTTTTCATACCTAAAACAACATTAAAATATTACAATCAATAATCCCAATAGTAGATTCTTTCCAGAGGGAGCTTAGCCTTTCAAATCTGGATCACAAATGACAATGACTAGTTAATCAAACAAATTCATTGAAATTGTAATCAAAACGGAAGAAAAATGAATTCTAGAAAAATTTCCAAATTCCATTGAAGTTTAGACATAAATTTAAGCTTGATTTACATTCATCCAGCTTCGAATCTCAATTCAAACCACTCCTCTAATCTAAGATAAGAAAACTAAATCTAATAAAAATAATAAAAAGAAAAAAAAGAAAAGAAAATTAAAGAAAATATATACAATGAGATTTTAGCTCTTCCAAAAAGCTCAAAAACTTGATGAAAAGTGGGTGGAAGCTGCACACTACTCCCTAAGAGCTTCCATTTATAGGCTTCAGATATTGGGCCCTAAAAATGAGGCAAAAATCACACACTTCAAAAAGCCTAGAAATTCTACCCTAACTGTTGATGTCGTGGTGATTGTTGTGGTAATGTCGCGACATCAGAGTTATCAATGTTGTAGATCAAATCTGATGTCGTGACATTGAAAGTTTGCTTGGAAATTCTAAATTTTCAGTGATCAATCAATGTCGCGATGATGTTGCGACATCGAGGATCTTGTGTGTAAAATCAACTTTGATGTCGAGTGACATTGCTTTTGGTGTTGCGACGGTAGGTTGATAGCCGCGACATCTTTTCAGCTCTACTCCGCCGGGTTGAGTGTCACGCGCCTCTTTTCCAACTCCTACTCACTTTAGTTAATGTCACGACATTGCAATAATTCTCTATTTTGATGTTGCGACACTGCTTTGATGTCACAACATTGCTGACTGATGTTTTTGCTCTTACAGCTTTGCCCTTATCTCGTGACATTGCTTGTAAATCAGTTGTTGATGTCGTGACATTCTTCGCATGATGTCTTCAACATTTGAGGCTTTATCATGATGTTGTGGCGATGTCGCGATATTGAATTCTTATGTTCTGATCGTTTCAGTTGATGTCAAGACATTGGTTAGTTAACTTCCACCTTGACTACCTTGAGCTGATGTCGCCGATGATGTCATAGAAATGTTGCGACATTGCTGATTTATGCTCTTACAGTCTTTCTCTAATGTCGCGACATTGGAGTTGTGGTATTGCAACATTGATTGATGTCGCAACCTATGTCATGGCGGTGTTGCAACATTGGAGAATTCCAATCTATCTATTTCAATTGATGTCGTGGCGATGTCATGACATTGTAGTAACTGGCATGACACTCTCCATATGATGTTGCGACATTGCTGCCTTTGCTTTTTTTTTTTTTTCCTTATTTTCTTTAAGTTTTTGCAAAACAATAATCTGGGTAAAAATTCCATAATTTACATTAAATTAGACTTTTAAGCTTGAAATATTCTTGAAAAATGGGCCTAAAAATAGATGAGTTTTAGACTCATCACCCCACTGACTTTAAATCCTAGCTTCACTCTACCTAAGAAAAACCCTAGCAAAGATGGTATCTCCATTCCTTTCCTAGAGCAGCTTCTTCATTATAGGCACCAAAAGTTGCTTACAAATAGGTATTGGACCTTGTGACGAAATGGCCCAAGTCTACTACATTAATTCTCTATCCAGCCCATGTTTAAGAACTACTGAGAGCTCTGCCAGAAAGCCTCTCCAAAGTAGAAGAACTATTGAGTAATATCATAGTCATCCTCTGTAACTGATAGGTGTGGATCTTATTAGCATTTATAGTGTTTTGCATGTATTTTTGTAACCTAAATGCTAGATTCAAACTTATATTCCTAAAGATTACACTAATCCCCCATTTGCTTATGTTTTGCATGAATAGAAAGTAAAGCAAGCAAAGAAGGCGAGCCAAAGAAAAAGCTTGTCGGAAAGCACTTTGCCGTCGAGGCTTCTTGCTTAGCGGCCAACTAAAGATTAAGAAAGAAGGCATCGGGTTCGCTAAGGCGAAGGAGGAACATCCTATAAGCACCACTCTCGGGTTCGCTAAGGCGAAGGAAGACAAGGCCAACTGAACACACATGGCTTCGCCAAGGTTGGAGCAGAAAACGTCGCATTTTGGCCCATTTTGAGCCCATTTTCCATGTCCTTTAAATATATGTATTTTAGACATTGTTAGGGTTTCGTTTTAGAGAGGGAACACCCTCTTAGGGTTTTTCCTCCATTCTTCCTGAACCATTTAGGGTGTTTGATTTTGTTTATTTCTTCTTTAGATTTGGAGCTGATATTGAAACGATGGTGTAGAGGTGGAGACGATTTTCATCTCTCATTTGTTTTGTATCTCTAAACTCTACTCTATTTTTAAATCTTTCAGTATTATATTTATGCTAAATATGATTTTTGGATTACTTGATTGCAATGAGTAGCTAAACATCCTCTAGGGTTGATTGTGGAAGTTGATGTTTGGTATATATATATATATATATATATATGTTATGGTGGTTTTGTGAATTCATGCTTGTGTGGATGTTAGTTGGTGTGGATTCTTGGGATTATTATGGTTTTAAATAGTGAAATCCATATACTAAGAGTTGAATTCGTCGATCCCCATACTGGGCATCCTTGGTGAGGCTTGGATTACACCTAAATGGTCCGGGTCTCTTAAGGTATGGGTGGATTAATTGAAATAATAATTAACTTTATTCAAGAGTTTAGGGGTGGGATACTTACAGTACTAGATGGATTCATTGGGAATTAGCACCATCTGCTTTATGTAGGGATCCTTATGGACCGGAGGTGAGTCGATCAGAATTGTAGTCTAAGTGTAGTCCTATTGTATGGATCGGGGGTGGCCATGGGATTCTAGGAAAGCATTTGCCTTATAAAGGGTACCATACTTAATGGCTTTAGATGGTAGGAAGGAGAACGGGGGTTGGTTTGAAATTGAGGGAGCCGCAGAGAGTGTAAGCCTCTATTGAGATCCTTGGACATGAACAGAGTGTACGTTCCCTTTCGATCGATTGCTTAATGAATATAAATCATAAATGCATCAATGGACACAATCAACCTTGGAATCTTTCCTTGAGTTATATCCCCAATATTATCCCATTCCTTGTGAGTGGACACTGTCACACCCTGTTTTATTTAGTTTTGTTTTTTATTTTGTTTTTAAAATCGTTCTCCCAAAGTCATCGAGTCGCTTAAATAGTGAATGACTTCAATACTTAGAGATTACTCAATCCTCGCTAAACCACACCTTCCCTATGGGATCGTCTTTGGACTTGATAATCCCTTTGTGTGCTTATCGACTTATGCGCGTGCGATCGCTATCGTAATGGCTGACCCAACCATGTAGATATTGTCACTTTAAGCCCAAAAGAGCCTCACGACTTTAAAACGTGTCTACTAGGTTGAAATGAGCTCATACTCATATAGTGTCAGGAAGTTTCTCTCCTATCCAATGTGGGATGTCCTGAGCACCTCACCCCCACTGACCCCACCCCTGTAAAGACCACAGTGTTCTCATTGTGTGCATGGGATTGTAGGCCCAAAGGGATAAACACCCTCTACGGGGTAAAATAGAACAAACCCCCACATAGAGGTTGGGGGTAGGCTACGATACTAAATGTAATTACTCCACTTATTTTCTAACAGACAAAGAAAGAAAAAGAGGGGGTTGTTTGCGATTTTAAAAGATGAAAGGGCTTTGGGGAAAATGTGGAATTTGTCTTAATATAAAAAAAGCTCTCCAACTCATATAACCCATTCTTCATTTCATTTTTCTAGAGAGGGAGAGAGAGAGGAAGAGAAATGAGCTAGGGTTTCAAGGGTTTTGACATAAAGTAGTGGCTTTGGAGACATGAGTTCAAGGTTTTAAAAGTCTAGATTGAAAGGTTAGGGCTTTCTAAAACTTTAGATGTGAAACCCTGTAAATTATTGAAATGCATAGAAGCAAGAATCTTGGTTTTGGTTTGATGTTTGATATATTTGGGTGAGTTTTCAAACTCCTAAAATCTTATATTTGAAAACTTAAGGTTTCCTAAACTTTTAAATATGAAGCTCTAGAAATGTAAGGAAGACATAATATTAATAAATTTGTTTAGGAATGGGTATTTGATGTGTTTTGGTGATTCTTGAACAACCAAACTTTAGATTTTAAACCATAAAGGATTCCCTACAAGCCATTTGTTCATAAGAGATTTGGGGATTTCAACCAAAAATCATGTTCTATGGTAAAATCCTTAATTTTGGGGATTTAAGGAATTGATAGATTTGGAAAATTGGTACAGTGTTAAGGCTTTGGGAAAAAGACCCTAGGTATTTGAAATTCTCGAAACTAAAGAGCACTGATTTTAGGTTTCCTAGAAAAGAAAATGGGAGATATAAAACCTATGAGTGCGAAGAAAATATTATTTTTATCTAATAGGATATTGTTCATATTATTCAAGTGATTTATGACTCTTGGTTTTGCTATATCTTGGAATGTCAGTGGGAAAATTAATCTGACTTTTCTATATAAACAAAATATCTTGTTATTATAATTATGAGTTTTGGAAATTTCTATTTATTTAAAATCCTTATGCATGGATCAAATACATGTTTTGTATGGAAAATAGATTTGAGAGATGTTTATGATAAAGATTGGATTTAGAGATATAATTTTGTATTTTTGTGGCCCAGAGCTTATGATGGAAATATTTGACTTTGTTTTATACACGGCCTATCGGCGGGTTATAATAGTTGACAAATATCGTATGAGTCGATAGGTATAAACTTGACAAATATAATACTGGTCAATGGGTATAAACTTGACCATCGGCCCCGTCAATGGGTTATAATTAAAATTATAGCCTCATCAATGAAGTTATAATAATTGACAAATCTGGTCCGGAAATCGATAGGTTATACTAATTGACAAATATGTCCTTGTCAATGGGTTATAATAATTAACACATATGACCCCGGTCAATGGGCTATAATAGTTGACAATACAGCCCCGATCAATGGGTTATAATAGTTGACGATAAGACCCCGATCAACGGGCTATAATAGTTGACAAAATGACCCTTATCAACGGGTTAGAATAGTTGACATTTCATTTGAAACAAATATGTTTTGAGAACCAAGTGCATAAGTGTTTTGAAATGGCCCTTGTCAAAAGGTTAGAATAGTTGACATTCTATTTGAAAGTATGTTTTGAGGAACCCGGAGGTAAGTGGTACAGCACATACCAACGTATCCATCTTGATTCAAATTCAAATCAAGCAACACCTTTCTAAGCCATAAGGCTTGATTGGCGACAACTATTTAACACAATGAATTCTGCTATAGTTGGTTGTTGCAGCAATCTTATTTCTTAGAGCACCAGGAAACTCGATTCTGGAGTAAGCAATAGCACGAGGGTACTCTTAATATCATCAAGGGCCGGTGTTAGGTATTAAATATACTCATTTTATCCTTATGTTTTTGTGTTATTTTTGTAGTTTTTAGATATAAATAAGTGTTCTAATGTTCTAAATTCTCATATTTTTGTGTATGTCATCCCTTGGGAGCAAATGGAAGAAATTGGGGCAATTTTGGTTCAAAAATAAGGCAAAGCATAAAAAATCAATGAGCAGCAACTAACGTCGTGATGTGACAAAGAGCATGAAAATTGTAGTAGCAGGCAACGTCGCGACGTCACTAGCATTTCCAGCACCACATCGGGACATGAGAACCACGATGTCGCGACTTGGCTGAGCATTCCAGCAGCACACTGCCCCGCATGTTGTGACGTGGCTTCACTACGCCATGACGTCATGTTCGGCCTAGCACATGTTTTTAGACCATTTTAGCTATTTTCGGGAAACCTATAAAATGTAATAGGATTTAGGGTTTAAAGGAGTGGCTTTTTAGGTGGAAACACCTAAGGGCATTGTTCTTGGAAGAGGAGAAGCTTTCTTGAAGAAGAAGAAGAAGAAAATGGAAGGATCAGAAAGGGCCTTCACGCCAATCTGTCTATTCTCTCCCTCTGTCTATGTTTTTCTCTCTTTTCATGGTTGTAATTCCTTTTTTGGTTATGTTTTAGTTAGTTTTCTTAAGGCTTAGATGTAATCAAGACTTGTTTGTATGAATCTCTCTTAATTTAAGTTGATTTATGCTTTATTTTCATACATGTGTTGAGTAGTTCATTTCGTTCTTAATGCATGTGGGTAATTGGCCAATGCTTGCATAATTTGTGGTTCAATTCGAGATCTGAGAAATGAGAATTGAATTAGACCATAGATGATTTACCATTTAATTGTCATGACATAGAGATATAAGTGAGATTAAGTATGGTAATGGGGTTTCTAGGATTTAATGCACCTTTGGAAATCTGAGGTTAAGTAGAGATGCAAAATACCTTATTCCTATGGTAGATTGTGAGTTATCGAGATAGATTCACATATGCATTAGTGAAATTTCCATAAACATAATGAAATGATCACTAATTGCTTGGGTTAATAGGTTCATATAGGCTTAGAATGGTGAAATCTATGCTCTAGGGTTTTTTGTCTTGAGTCTTTGTTAATTTAGGATTCTTGAATGCTATTTTAGTGTAAATTGAGTCTTCCACATATTTTCCATCATCCAAATAAAGTCTAGGCTAAACTAGAATCTGTACTTAATAGCCAATCCTTGTGGGACGATACTGCACTTTGTTTATTGCTTGAACCACGACCGTGCACTTGCGGACTCGGCATTCTTATTTTTCCTTATCATGTTTAGGTGCCTATCAACCGGCATGGTCACGATCGGAGTAGCCTGGGAACCACAGTTCTAACTAGCACAAACTAACTCCAAGATCCAAGGTTCCGCCATATCTAGATAATCTTTTAGCGGGCATACAAGAATGAGTTTGGTTGCCTTACGATTTGTAAAATAAGGCGCAAACTTATAGCATGTAAAATGTTAGGTCTTATAGTTGTAAGCTACATATGACAACCCACCAAACTTTTGTAAAGAGATTCATCTACTCTTTTAAAGCCGTCATCTTACTTAAAACCTGCTTTTTGACACATAGGAGTGGCGAGCTCTTGCATTCATCCATTACGAGATTTGAGAGTTTCCTTAAGCACCTTGATAAGCGGACTAGACATCTCTCCTTTCTTTTTCTTAACTTCCATTCCCAGGAAATAAGCCATTTCACCCAAATTAATCATCTCAAAGGTTTGTTTCATATGTTTCTTGAACTTGTCAATAAGTTCAGAATTACTTTCTGTAACTAGCAAGTCATCAACATACAATGAGATAAAAACAAAATTGGTCTCATCACCTTTGATGTAGAGGGTGGCTTCACTATGGCTTTTTCTAAACCCCAACTACCTGAAATGATCATCAATTCTGCTATACCAGGCCCACGGTGCCTACTTCAGGCCATACAAAGCCTTCTTGAGCAAATACACATCATCTTCTTGCCCTTTCACAACAAATCCCTCAGGTTGTTCTCAATAGATCTTTTCCTTAAGAAGACCATTCAGAAATGTAGACTTGACATCTAGCTGGTACACTCTCCAACCCTTTTCTACAGCAATTGTTAATAACAACCTGATTGTTTCAAGTTTTGCTTAATCTGTTTTCCTTATGTTAGAAAATCAAACTAAGGATTTGAGCATACCCTTTCACAACAAGTCCATCTGTTCTGTGATGGGAAACTATCTTGCATTCGATTTATTCGGGCATGCCACTTCACTCCTATCACCTTTATGTCTTCAGGCCTTTTCATAAGCTTCCGTGTTTGATTCATTTCAATCATACTCAACTCCTCCCTCATTGCAGCTATCCACTTTGGATCTTTCTCTACCTCCTAGAAGTTTGTTGGTTCAAGGATAGAACATTGCACCTCTGATAAATCTCATAAAGTGGTCTTGTGCCTTTCAAAGGTGCATCATCCACAAGTTCTTCTTCATTAAGCCGAGACTTATGAATTCAGTGAGGAAATAAGGCTTATTGTTTTCCTTCCCAATTCCATTGTTTATTTTCCAAATGTACATTCCTTCTTACTAGAATTTTTCTTGATTATGGTTGGAAAATTCTATAAGCCTTTGAAACTAAGCTATAACCCATAGAGATTCCATCTTTTGCCTTTTGATCCTGCTTATCTCTTTTAATATGAGGCACATAAACAAAACACATGCATTCAAATACTTTGAGATTTTTCAGAAGATTTAAACCCATACCAGGCTTCAAATGGTGTTCTTCCTTCTACTACTTTTGTTGGAAGTTTGTTGAGTAGAAAGACATCAGTGTTTGTAGCTTCAACCTATTATTCTTTTGGCAAATTCTTATCAAATAAAAAACGCCGTATCCACTCGACATGGTTTGGACAGCATTCTGTCTTAACATCATTTTTCTGTATGGGTATGGAATAATGAGTTGGTGTTCAATTCTCTCTTCTACACAAAATTGGTTTAATTTTTCAGATGTGTATTCTTTGCCATTGTCATACCTCAAGGCTTGATTTTGACAACCACTTTGAGTCTCAATCCACTGGTTGAATTTCCAACACACACTGGTTGCTTCTGACTTGAACCTAAGGAAGTAAATCTAGCACATTCTGGTAAAGTCATCAATGAACACTATGTAGTATTTACTCACATTGAGTGAAGGAGTTCTGTAAGGACCAACCAAGTTTATGTGAATCAATTGCAACCATTCTGAATCTCTCCAGGCTTTTTGCTTGAAAGGGGGTCTTGCTTGGTTTCCCAGTTGACAAGCCTTGCAATCTACAATCCTTGTTTCAAGTTGAGGTGGCCAGCAGACCAATTCTCTCTTATGACTTTATCCATTATAGCATGGTTGAGTGACCCGAGCCTGCCATATTAGATTTCTACATTGATCTTTGTTGAAAAAAAAAAAAAAAAAAAGATTGCTCCTTCTTTAATGGATCCAATGCAAAGCTCTTTCCCTTCATCTGCTTTGAACGTATCTTTTACATACGCATCCTTGATTGAAGCCTTGATTTGTTTAGATAACTTGAAACCTATGTCAAAACCGTAGCCAACACTTTCCAGATTTTGGCCAATATTAGGTACAAATAAGACATATCTGATAAGTTTTGCACCTGAGATGCTTCCAATAGCCATTGTACCTTTTCCCTTGACTGCAATGTACCAATATTCACTTTGGAAGCCACTAAAGTATCTAACTCCTTGAAAAATCGCTGATCAAACGTCCGTGTGATTTAATACGTCCATTGTCGATAACCCATTTGCCACTTGAATTGCTGTTGGCAAAATAAAGGCCAAAAGCGGTTGCTCCTCCTCTTTTTTGATCCAACAACTTGAGCCTTATTTTTTTACCAAATTTACTTATGTCTTTGTCTTTTGTTGGGGTGTTTCTTTTGAAATTTTTTGATGGTATTCCATGCTTTAAAATTTTCACGCCGTTGATCTAGTCTTCTCCGGCATTTGGGGAGGTGGATGACCCTTCCTTCACGATTAACTACAAGGAGGAAAATCATGTTATGTTCCCCGCTGGTGTCCGAGAATACAAAATTCTTCTTCCCTTTTCCTCTTTGGTTTGGCTGAATCCTAGCAAGTAATGCACCCTCAAGAGATCCTTCAGACCCCATAAGCCTTCTCTGCTCCTATGCCTGCAACACATTCAATAACTTTGCCAAGCTAACCCTTGACAGATCTTTAGAATTTTCTAGCGAAGAAATGGTTCCTTCAAACTGTTCAAGAATAGTTACAAGAATTTTTTTAACTAATCAAGAATCAAGAAATTAGAGCCAAGAAATCTTGCTTTGTTGGCTATGCTAAGAAATTTGTTAGAATACTCCCTGATTGTCTCTGAATCCTTCATATTTTGAAGCTAAAATTCTCTTATCAAGTTTAGAATCTTCATTCCCTTGATCCTCTCATCTCCTTCAAACTCCTTCTTTAGGAAATTCCAGACCTCAAAAGCTGATTTCATTGTTATAATCCTAACAAAGATTTCAGGTGAGACTGTAACAAATAGCGTAGCTCTTGCCTTGGACTTCCTTGATTTCTTCTCCTTGTTATTCTTAATTTGCTCCATGGTTAGATTTGCAGGTAGTGGTGGAACTTCACAGTCCTCCTCAACATACTCCCATAAATCATTTGCCTCTAGATGAGTGATGAATACACATTTGAGCAATAATTATAGTAGAATTTAGCACATCCAAATCACAATTTACCCACATTCGGCATAAGGATAGGTACTTTTAATTTCTTGTGTTTTAGACTTGTGCAGGTTTTCGGGTCTAGAACATAAATGTACAGGATTTATGTCAGGAAGCCAATGTGAAGCAACGAGGATGTGAATGAACAATTGATGAGTCTACGGGAACTCAACAATGCTAGAAAAGCACCGAGATCAAGTGTACCGGTACATCATTTATGTGTACTGTACACCTTCTTTGAAAAAGTGGCGTCAAGGCAAAGTGTGCGGTACACGAAAATGTGTCTGCATTACGTCAAAATGAGCGGTAGCAAAAGTGTGCAGTACACCTTTAAAGTGTGCCGGTGCATGTATGAAGCGGGAATGGAGGCGAAACGTGATCCTAACGAGGGGCATACTTGTCAATCATCCTTGAGCTTACGAGATGAGATGGGAAAGGAGTATAAAAAAGCAAAGAGAAAGAGGAGGAGGCGACTTTGACTTCTAGGGTTAGGTTTGCATAGGAAAAGGGTTTTCTCTCCATTTTGAGTTGAAGTTTGTAGATCCAGATTGAAGATTTCTACTTTTTTTGGAAGTTTTGGATTCAAGTATTTGTAATCTTTCAGCAGAAACAATTCTTTTGCCTTCAATCATAGTATTTCATATCTCCATTCTCAGGTTTTACAAGTACATTTTGATTTCTTCAAAGTATTGTTTTTATGATTAAACTCCTTTTAATTATAATTGTTCTTATAAGTTTCTTGAAGTTCTAGAGCCCTTACTGCTGGAATCACGGAAACTCACGGATCAAGGCATAATCCCTCAATTCCTCTTTTGAACTTTAATGGATTGTGTGATGTTAATCACTTGTACACACATTTTGTAAATCTTTAGTTGGGGCATATTCTTGACAACGTGTGAACAAGATATCCTTGGTACACGTTGTGCTTGATCATAATGCAAGCTAATGGTTCGTATTAACTGGAGAGAAGTGCTTAGTATCATTCAATCATCCTTATTTTCCAAAGAGCATTTAAAGATAAATTCTCCATCAAAGACTATTTATCAATGGTTCTAAAGATGAGTTTGTAAATAAGAGGGGTGGGACTTACATGATCGAAGTGGTGAAACCTAAAAATCGGCAATTGTCTTTCTATTTAAAACATTCAAACCAATAAACCATTTAATCAAACAACACGGATTCCTGATTCTCTTTGAATCACACCCAGCACGTGGAGAATAGCTCTTACTAGTCCAGCAAATACGAGACCACTCCTGTGGAGATGACTGTAATTCCCACCAGTATTACAATGCTAGACAAGCTTGTAATTCCTACGGCAGGAATAGAATTCGGCCTGCCACGAGGAATAGAGGCAAGACTTCATCACGGATGCACAGGTGATAGCCTTCTTGTGAAAACGAGTGGTGCCAAAGAGTTATTGGATATTGAGGGGGTTAGGTTAGTGGTTATATTATTAATATATTAGAAAAACATAAACTAAAAAATTATTTTCTATGCAAAAAGGTCTCATTTTTCATTAACACGAAATAAGTTTAAATACAGCAAAAATTAACTAACGCATTCGAGAAATAAGAAAATAAATGGAGCATAACATACAAGCTATAAACTCCTCAAAATAATAACTATCAACTAGATGTAGTAGTGAAATAGTGAAATCTAAACATATGAAAAAAATTCAGCAAGGACATTGACTAAGTTTTGTTGCAGCATGATGAATATATTTTATACTCATTTTATCCTCATATTTTGGTTAGTATTTTGTAGTTTTTATGATATTAATAAGTGTTTTAACACCATTTTCATTCCTATTTTCAATTAGGACCAAATCTGAGGCATCGAGGCAATATGAAGTAATATGAAGCGAAAAAGTAAAAAAATCAGCAAATTCAATATTCAATAGTAGCTACTGTATTTTGATCTTTTAAGTTGTAGATGATCTCATAGCTCAATATTCATATGGATGGATGGTAGACTTCTGAGTTTTCATGGGTCCAAGATCACTTGATTCGGCGTTTGAACGAAAAAGATATGGCCTCGTGAAGTCAAAGGGAGGATTTTTCAAGACACCACATTCAGCACCCCTCAAAGTTTGTGAATTTTCAGTCCACCTAATGGGCTCCAATGACTCAAATCTTGATATGGTTATATTCTAATCTCTTGTAGCTTTGTGTAGAGGCTAAAATCATCGCATTTGGAGGTCGAATAAGATAGTTATGATCATTGAAGTTAGAAGGTTAATCTGAAGATCCTCATGTGACATGTGGTTTGATCATCGCGAAGTGGAAACCAAAAATGTGGCTTGCACATTTGGTGATGTCGCGACATCATGCCCTGTGATGTCGCGACATCATGCCCTGTGATGTCGAGCCTTCAAAAGTTTTTTATTTTTTTGCCATTTTTGGCGCTTTTTAGGGCCTATTTCCAAAGACAATATAAATACTTGTTTTTTTGGACTTTTTTGAGGGTTCTTCTTTGGTGGGAGAACACCCATTCTAGGGTTTCTCTCATCCTAAGCTTGAATCACTTAGGGTTTGTCATTTTTGTTCTTTTTACTTCGGATTTGGAGCATATTTCAAAGATCCAACCTACTAGAGAGACCAAATTTTGGGGTTTCTTAGGGTGGAAACACCCTAGGAACCAAATTTTTTAAAGAGGAGAAACTTGAAGAAGAAGAAGAATGAGAAAGAATAAAAGGGGCTTCCACTTCCAAATCTGTTTATTCTCTTCCTCTCTCTATGTTTTTCTTTCTTTTGATGGTTGTAATTCCTTTTCTAGAGATGTTTTACTTTACTTTCTTAGGGTTTAGATGTAGCCAAGACTTGAATGTATAAATTCTCATAATCTCTATTGATTAATGCCTTATATCATATGTATGTTAGTATTTCATTTAGTTATCAATGCTTGTGGGTATTTGGACAGTATTTGCATGATTTGTGGTTCAATTCGAGACCTAAGAAGTGAGAATTGAATTATACCATGGATGAAATGTCATCTAATTATCATGAAATAAAGATATAAATAAGATTCGGTTGAGTGTATTGCATTCCTAATGTTTTGGGGTCAAGTAGAGATGTAAAATACCTAAATCTTAGGGGTAGGTTGTGAGTTATCGAGAGATATTCACAATTGCATTAGTGAAAACACCATCAACATAATGAAATAAATATCGATTAATTATTTTAGGAGTTTCATATATGATTGATTTGGTAAAATCATTGCCCTAGGATTTTTAGGCTGTTTTTCTTGAGTCATAGTTTTGGAATTTTCATGCTAGCTACCTTATTTTGAATCTTTTACATATTTTAATTCATCCAAATAGAGTCTAAGCTAGATTAGAATCGGCAATTAATAACCAATCATCATGGAACAATACTCTTTATTACTTGAACACGACGCGTGCACTTGCGCACATAAGGAATGTAAGACCCGAGAAAATTCCAATTTTCTGAAAAATGACAAAATAGTAATTTTGGTAAAAATCCGAAATTTTTCGAGATCTCGGATCGCAAGCAGTTCCTGCATTGGAATTGTCTCATGAGAAATCTAAGCTGCGTCGATTTCGTCGAATTACGAGAACGGTCGAATTTCCACATTTTTCAAGGCACGAGTGCCGGGGTGCAGTAAAATGGGTTTAGAGACATGTGATGTGACAAAGTCACCTATTACATGTCTTTCATGTGACATGTTGCATGAGTAGAGAGAGGATGAAATGGATGGCCGAGATAGTTCCAAGTGTCAAAAATCCAAGACTTGAGGACATGAAAGGCATTATTTAAATTGTTAATGAATAAGACAAAATTGGGAATAGTGGTCTTCTTTCTTAAGGAGCCAAAAAACATGAAGGAGAGCAAAATGTGATGCAGTGAGCTTAGGTTTTGATTTTTAGAGAGAGAGTGTGCAACTTCTCTCTAAGATCCCGGGCGATCGGTCGTAGTTTGCTGGGCCGAAGGAAGTTCTTTCTGCAGCGGCGAGGACTACGCGTGGGCACTGGTTTTAGGTTCGACAAACTCCATGAGGTAGGGGTTTTATCCTACTTGTTTTACCCCTTGTTTAAGTGTTTTGTAAATGCTTGAGTTGATTGAGGCCGTGAGTGGCCGTTTGATTGGTCCCAAAACTTGGGATCGAAGTGTGAAAATTTTGGAACCCGTTTGGACAGTCCATGACAGT
Source organism: Tetrastigma voinierianum (assembly GCA_016808115.1). Classification (NCBI taxonomy): domain Eukaryota; kingdom Viridiplantae; phylum Streptophyta; class Magnoliopsida; order Vitales; family Vitaceae; genus Tetrastigma; species Tetrastigma voinierianum. The sequence goes on from JAEQBH010008056.1 coordinate 28,773, forward strand.
GTATGGACTGTTTGGGTACCTTGGGTCATGATTTATACAATAAATTGTGCTTTGGTGAGGCGAGAATGGCCATGAAATTTAGTTCGCAAGAAGAGCAGATGTTGGATCAGGTGGGGTACTTATGGATAGCCCACTTGCTCTGTTTAGGATTGTACAAAAAAAAAAAAGCAGTCACGAGTTTGTATGAAATGGACCGAAATGTCCATAGAGTGGTGTGTATGAAATTATGGGAAATGAATGAAGCAGGTTGGTAGATCAAAGAAGTTAATAGGATTTAATCTCGTGAATGTGTTAACCGATTATCACAATTAAATGAAATATAATTGTGTGTGTAAATACATTGGAAATGGAATTGTAGTTAAACTCAAGTGAGCTAATTTGGAATTAGTTGATTAATATTAGAGATAACATAATGGGTATGATTGCAAAATTTAGAATGTTGCACATGAGTGATATATTGGTATAAATTGTGTTGAAATGGCAGAGAAGTGCATTTCATATGCACCGGGGTGACCTAGGAATTAGGTGTGAGTGCATGACATGAAAATGAAACAAAAATGAACATGGTTGCGAAAGGAATTTCAATGGATGATTTTCCGGAGAATTGTATTGCGAGATGGTCTAACAATTTCACGTCGGAGGAGCCTATGATTTGTTTTGAAGGTTCACCATACGCATTCGCCGGAGGACAATCGTATTTTTAAGGCTTCGATATAGTATTTTCGAACAACAAGTTTTGTTTTGAAAATGGTGTTTTCGCATACATGGCTTAGGCAAGTGTGAAGGAGTCGGTGAGGACTCGGGACATGGGTTGGTCATGTAGACATTTAAGTAGGATTACGTATTTACTTGAGTGTGTGTTTACATTGGATCATTGCATATGCACATAAGTAGGGAGTAACCCATTTAGGGTAATTCCACTACTGGGCGATAGCTCACCCTGTCGAGGGAATATTATTTCAGGTACAGGGAGCGTTTGAGAAGACGGCTCATTTTAGAGGCCCGATTTGAAGAAAGTAGGTTGTAAGCTTTGATGTTTTGGTATAACATGTATTAGAATTGTAATTTTAATATGTGTTTGTATTAAGAGAAATGTTATAACTCTTGAACTATTGGAATATAGTTGGGTATATTTTGATGAGTGTTGGTTTATGGGCCCAAGAGGCCATTTTTACTCAGATATGGGTCTCGCGATAGGAGACGTGTAGATTTTCCGCGGGTTGACGGGTTGTCAACGGACACCTCGGGTTTTGGGGCATCACAAGGAATTTATATTTTCATACACATTTCGTGCCTATCACAACAACTATGACAATCTTTCAACATAATCAATGAAATTATATCAGTTGTCCTTTGAACTTATTTGGACATTTGACTAAAACATGAGTACAAAATAGAAGAATCTGATTGCAAAAGAAGGGTTTATATTTATTCAATCATAGGCATAGTTTACATAAAAATAGGAACTTAAATGAGCATAGATTGGAAATATTAAGGTATATAAGCGGTCAAACAACTAAAAACTAAAATAACAAGCTCCCTGAAACTAGGTTTCAATATGACTTATTTATTTGATGTAGCATATTTTAAAAAGTTACCAACAAGTTAACCACATCAACAACACATCAGCTCCCGAGGTATTGCATTAAACACTCCTCCTTAGTTCTAGAGTTTCATACTCCAAATCTTTGTCTAAATAATTCATACCTAACCTTAGGAAGTGCTTTGGTTAAGATGTCTACATTATGATTTTCTATTTTGTAGTAGATCAATTGTGTTTATCCTTCCTTTTGTACCTCTCCCAAAAATTAGAGTTTTAGTTTGAAATGTTTTTTTTTTTTTTTGCCATGAAACACAAGATCTTTTACTATTAAAATTACAGTTTGGTTGTCCACGAATATTGGTGTACTTCCTTTTTACACCATTTGCAAATCAATCATTAATCTTCTGATCCAAAGAGTTGGATTCACAACGGTAGAAACAACTATATGTGCCTTCTCTTTGTAGATTAAGTAGCTGACTTTGTTTCTTAGAGGCACCATGAGAAATGCGAGCCAAAACTAAAAATGGTAACTTGAGTGCTTCTCATATTATCATCAACTTCAACCAACCCAATCATTTGTTAAGCGTGGAGACTGAGTGCACCTTTAGTAGACTTCGACCATACTCGAGTGTCCCTTTGACATATCTAACGAATTTTTTCTTGAGAAGTAGTTTCACTAGCCTGATACATATATCTTAAAGAATACTTATCAAATTTCATAATAATTATTTGAATTTATATTAAGAGGTATTAAGAAACCTATTAGGCTCTTGTAAAGTCCTTCATCAACCTTTTTAGCTTCATATTCCTTATAGAATTTCCCCTTCTAATTCGTTGGGGTTGCAATTGACTTGCACTCCACCATGTTGAATTTCTTAAGAATTTATTTAGCATATTTTTGCTGACAAATAAATATCTTATTATGTTTTTGTTGTACCTCCATCCCAAGGAAAGATGTCATTCTTCAAAGATCAATCATCTGAAAGCCTCTTTCATTTCCACTTTCCCCAAAATCTCGTGCTCCCTGCTACTCCTATCACAAATAAAGAGATACCCAGTGTTTCATCATAAGCCTTCTTGATATACAAAAGTAAATTCACTCAAGCTTTTTAAAGCCTAAGTTATGCAAATGAACATCAATCCTGCTGTACCAAGCCCTTAGTGCATGTTTTAGACCATATAAAGCCTTTTTTAGCAAGTGTACCTTCTCCTCTTACCCTTGAATAGCAAAGCCTTCAGGCTGCTCCACAAATATTTCATCCTCCAAATGTCCATTCAAGAAGGCTGAGTTGACATTCATTTAGTCTACATTCCAACCCTTTTTGGGCTTCTAGATCTAGAGAAGCATTACCGTATAGTTATAAGTTGGTACTTGGAGTAAAGTCTTCGGAAAATCCACCCCTAAACATCTAAGCATATCCTTTGACTACAAGCCTTGCCTTAGCATTTATAGAATAATAGGATTGAGTTTTGGTTCTATAAACCCATGGCTTCTATTACCTTTTATGTGTAGGCCTCTCCACGACTTTCAGATTAGTTTTTCCTCAAATCATCAGGCACCTCCTTTATTGCATCAATCCATTTTCTATCACTTGTAGCTTCTTCATATCCTGCAGGCTCAATTATAGCAATATTACATCTCTGATAAATATCAAAGAGTGATTTGGTTCCCTTGACTAGTTCTTCATCATCATCCTCAAGCTTCTTATCTCTTTCCAATTCCAGCTTTCTGACTTAAGAAATTGGAAATCTCTACTGATAATTACTTTGTTGTTTTGTAGAAGATAGATCTTGAAGGCTTTTGAAACCGAATTGTAGCCTATAAAGATCCCAAGTTCTGCTTTCTTGTCCAATTTGTCTCTTTTAACCTGAGGAATGTGAAAGAAACAAGGATAACCATATGTTTTTAAATTCAATAAACTAGGTTTGCAGCCATACCATGCTTCAAATGTAGTCTTATTCAACAAATCTTTTGTTGGCAATCTGTTCAACAAAAAAATTGATGTATTTGTAACCTCAGCCTAAAATTTCTTTGGTAGCTCTTTATGATGCAATAAGCATCTTGTCATCTCCATGAGTGTTCTGTTTTTCCTTTCCACAGCTCCATTTTGTTGAAGACTATAAGGAGCTGTCAGTTCGTGCCCAATGCCTGCATCTTGACAAAATTTGTTAAATTTTTCTAAGGAGTATTTAGTTCCATCATCAAACCTAATCACCTTCATTTTTCACATACTTTGATTTTCTACCCAAGCCTTCAACTTCCAAAAAATTTCAGCAACCTCATATTTGAACTTCATGAAACAAATCTAGCACATTCTCATATAATCATCAATGAAAGCAATATAAAACTTACTTCCATTCAATGATGGTGTACTTTAAGGTTCTCCCACATCTATAGCTTTTGTGTATCCCTCTAAGCCTTGGTTTTTTGGACAAGGTAGCCTAGTCTGCTTTCCATATTGACAAGCAACACATGCTAGAAGCTCCTCCTCCAATTTAGGCAATCCTTTAACTAAGGTGTTTCTTCTTAGATTAAGATGAGGTGTAGCATTATGAAATGCCTAATCTCTTATGCCAAAGTTGAACATTACTTTCTTATTCATGTATTGCAGCCTACTCTTCTTCTAACAAATTCAAGGCAAAGCATTTGCTCCTCATTTTGACTTTTAACACCTCAATGCCTTCTGCATCCTTGATTACACAACTTTTGTCTTTAAACAATACCTTGTAACCTTTCTCCAACAACTAACCAACACTTAGAAGGCTTTGATCAATTTCAAGAACATATAACACATTTGGCATGAGTTTCATACCCAAGAGGCTTTCAATAGCAACCATCCATTTACCTTTTGCTGCAACATATGTGCCATTCCCAATTCTGACTTTAGTAATGGTTGTTGTATGAAGCTCCCTAAAGAGCTCATGGTTATAAGTCATGTGGTCTGTACAACCACTGTCTATTAACCAACTCTCCATAGAGTTATTTATTATAAAACATGATGCCACAAACAGCTCCTCCTTATGTAGTTGATTAGCAGCAGTTTTGGCTTCTCCATGTTGTTGTTGATTCCTGTAGATCCTTTCCATATTTCCAAGTTGTTCACATTTTTTGCATGTTACATTTGGCCTCCACCAACATCTTTTTTGTGGATGATTAGTCTTCTTACAATGAGGACAAGGTGAATAGGTTTGAGTGTTGCTATTGTTGTTGTTGCCTAAACTTGTTATGGATTGCATGTTGTTGTATTTCTTTTCTTGTTTTTGCTCCCATTTTTGTTTAGTGATTTGAATTGAAGAGCACCCTGCACAGATTCTTCTTGCCTCATAAGACTCCTTTGTTCCAATGCTTGCAATGCATATAAAATCTTTGCCAATGTGATTCTTAAGAGGTCTTTAGCATTCTCCAATGATGAAATTGTAGCCTCAAACCTTTCAGGAATTGTAATTAAAAATTAATAGAACTATTCTTGAATTAGAAAATTCAGTACCAAGAATTCTTACGTTGTTAATGATACTTAGAAGTCTATCAGCATAGTCTTTGGTGGTTTCTGATTCCTTCATCCTTTGCATTTTGAACTTTATGATCAAATTCAGAACTTACATGCCTCTGACCTTTTCATTTCCCTCATATTCCTACTTCAAGAAATTCCAAATTTCATTTGTAGACTTCTAGTGAAGATTGTAGATGAAACATCTACAAATAGGCTGGCTCTAGCTTTAGATGTCCTCTATTTTCTCTCCTTATGTGTTTTGATTTATGCCATAGTTGGATTTTCTAGAAGAGTGGGAACTTCATAGTCATTGTCAACAGCCTCCCACAAATCATTTCCATCAAGATATGCTTCCATTCTAACCGCCCACATTTGATAATTCATTCCATCAAACACCAGAGTGTAATTGAAGTATTAAATGAAGCTTATGAATCCATTTTCTCACATATCCCTTAAGATTTTGTGACGCCCCAAATCCCGAGTCTCGTTTGACCACGAATCCAACCTGTGAAAAACACATGTGTCTCATATCCTTGGAAGGACTCAGCCATAGTAAAAATGGCCACTTGGAGGCCCATACATGTCTTTCGTAAAAATCTAACCAGTATATTACAGTAGTTCAAGAGTTAGTACATCACTTTTAATACAAGCATATATTAAAATTTAGAATTCTAATACATGTTTACAAAATAATCAATCAAGCCACATATCGGCATTTCTTCTTAAAACGGCCTCTTGTCGTCTTCCCGAGCAGCTTTACGTACACAGAAAAGGAGGATCCCACGACGGGGTAAGCAATGCCCAGTAATGATAATCTCCTACATGGGTTACTCCCCACCTAAGTGCACATGTAATGGCACACCAAACATTCAATTCACATTCCATGCAATCCATGTTTAATACATTAAGCATGCATATATTAACAAAATTCACATACTAACCACATGTTATTTATTCGTAGCAATAACATCAAAATTAGCTCACATGGGCTATTCAACAATTTAATATCGATGGCTCACACACAATTATGTTTTATATATTCAAACATCACATTAACACATTTAAATTGTAATAGTAACAATTCTTTTCCACCTGATTCCAAAGCAATTCACTCTAAGAAATATCTTGCAAACAACATACATGGACAATTTCAGGTCAACTATCAGGCCAGAGTGTTTTAACGGTCCACTATGATCACGTGGGCTATCAGAAGCGCCGCAAATTGACCATTGGGTCCATTCTAGAGGCAGAAACTCACGGTCATTCCATTTGAGCACTCGACCACGTTTAACGCACAACATGACACATATGGACTAATAGCCGGTCAGTAGTGCACGTCTGGGGTACTAAAAATAGTCTGAATCTCTATTTCGATCCAGTTTGGGACTAATCAACAACCACTCACGACTCATACCATCAATCATTAACAAGAGTAAACATAGCTGAAAATAAGCCAGAGGTAGGAAGACCCTACCTCCGGAGTTGTCAAAACTCTGGCAGAATACCGCGTGTAGCCGCTAGTGGGGAGCAACTTTGTCTCTTGGCTCATTGGGATTTGGTCGATCGTAGGTCACAGAGAAGGTGAACGCCTGCAAAAATCTCACTCTTTTCTCTTACATGGTTTTGCTCTTCCCTCCTCTCTTCTCCTCTCCCGACCCATTTGGTGGTGGCAATGAGAGACTTGTCATCCCGATGCCACACGTCCAGTTAAAGTGGCTCGTGGGTTCTGCTTTATCTTGCTCTCTCGCTTTGGATTCCTCTAATGGCGCGTCACGTGTGTCGACCATGGCGCACTTGAGCTCATGTTTGGTAGTGCGCGTGACATTGGCGACTCTGTGGAGTCATTTCAAAATGTCAGTGTCCCCACTGTACCCAGATTGCCTCGAAAAACATGAAAATTCCGGTGTCTGGGTGAGAAATTCGATAGTAGCTAGATTTCACGAAATAATTCAAACAGTGAAGTCCGTTTCGTCATTCGAGATCTAGAAAAATTTCGGATTTTGACCGAAATTACCATTTTATCCTTTTTCAGAAAATTAGGATTTTCTCCGAGTTTCACAGATTTAATGAGCTTTGATACCAAATTGTTGGATATTTTGACTGAAACAGAGTACAAAATCGGAAGAATCTGATTGCAAAGAAGGGCTGCATATTTATTCAATCATAAGCATCGATTTTATACAGAAAAATAGGAATTGAAATGAGCATAAATTGGAGAATATTAAAGTAACCATAACTGGTCAAACAACTGAAAAACTAAAATAACAAACTCCTAGAAACTAGGTCTTCAAACCAGGTCTTCAATCAGACTTATTTATTTTATGCATCATATTTTCAAAAGCTGCCATCAAGCCTTTAGCCACATTAGCTCCTAAGGTATTGCATTAAATAGAACTACAGCCGCCTATTCTATTTTCTTCATTCTGGTCTCCTCAAACCTTAATTATCAAGCCTCAAAACTTATTCCAAGGTGTGACAATTATTTATGCCTCATGCTTGACAACTTTGAGTGGGACAACACAAATATTCATCTCATGATTAGAAGTTTTTAGGTACAGAATTCTGTAATTCTTAGTTATCAACTTTAAAACTAATATATACCCTTGAGGCCTAGTTCAAGTAGTAAAGGAGTAGGAAGGGATTACGGCTCAAGTGGTAAAATGATGGAAAGGGGTTACTGAAAATCCTAAGCTTGAATCCTTGGGATAACATAGTACTACAATATAATATGAAAAGTGAATAGAAGTAAAGAAAAAAAATTAAAACTAATATACCGACCTAAGTATTAATGTTAAAGCAACTTTTAATTCAAATAATTCATGCAAGAAATTCCAAATTTAACACCTAAAGAATTTCCAAAATAAAGTTTTAATTTAAGACTAATATCCTATCCGATTATTACTCCTAATTCTAATCAAGGATACTCATAAAATTATTAATCAAGAGGAATAGACTCAAAACTTAATAAGGAATATTAATAAAATTTCTTAGATAGAACATTTACAATCTAAACTGAAAATAAGAAAAATAATATGTAAATGCCAATGAGAAGCAGCTTGATGGTTTAAGGATTAGGCGGGAGTATAAGGGAGAATATATATATATATATATATATATATATATATATATATATATATATATATATATATATATATATATATATATATATATATATATATATATATATATGTTGTAGCATGTTGCTAATATTAAGGCTAGAAGGGCTGGGCAAGTGTTTGAGTTGGCGAGTGCGTTTGCTCTTGTCGTATCCCTGCTTTTTGTTAGGAATTGAAATAGGTGATACGATACAATATATTTACGGTATAGGGTATTTTGTAATTTAGTCATATCGAAGGTTGTACTGCTTCTGCTCATATGCTTAGCTACTATTTTGAGGTGATGAAAGTTTAAGGCGTCGTTCTCGTAGATATAGGCACACTACTGAACCATGTAAAATCTGTGTTTTCTTTATTTTTCCCTTACTCCAATTTTACTATATAATATATATATATATATATATATATATATATATATATATATATAATATGTAATTATCTTTGTAAAAAAAAAAGGCGAATTTGAACTCAAATATGAAATATATAATTAAAAATTTCCAATCTATTTCAAATAATTTCATATAAAATTAAATTAAATTCAATCATATATATATATATATATATATATATATATATATATATATATATATATATATATATATATATAGCATAGTGGCATAATTTTAGTAGGGGTCAACAAAATTCATAACTTAAAGTGCATATAGCCATTTTTATTTTTTTTTTGAAAAAGCATGTAGCCAATCTTTTAGTCGATGCAATTAATTGAGCACTAACCTATATAAGTTCCTATGGCTAGTTGATGAATAAAATGTTGTCTAACCTTTTAGTAGGGGCAATCAATTGGGTGCCACTATATAAGTTCTTATAGTTTGATGATTAATAGAACGTTGTTATGTAAGGTGAAACATGCAATTATTTCAAGCCCCTGCTATATAAAGCCCAATAGACATGTTGACATGATCACTGCCATATGGGTAGCATATAGAATGCCCTTAACATTTTCCTGCCCTCTGCCTCGTCACACTCTATCCTCATTCTTTGGGCTTTGCTTTCAATGTTGCGATAACTCTTTTGTTTCTCTTCTTTCTTATGGATCTATGAAATTTTCAAAGATCAATTGGATATTTTTCTTTGATACCCTGACGAATTACTACTTTTTATTTTATTCATTTTCACATCCACCATTAGTTTTTTTGGGTTTGAACATTTTGACAATTTTCGTGCTCCATGGAGATGACAAAGGGGGGAAATGTGCATAAAGGCCTCTAAGGTTATGCCAAAAGTCTAATTTTGTCCTCGAGCTTTTTTTCAATTCATTCATGCCCCTGATGTTTATGTTCATAACTTATCCATGTCCATGTCGTCACCCATTTGCTTTGCTAGACAAATGGTTGTTAAAACAACGCTAACATGGCTACCGATGTGGCTATCTACATTCGGGACCATATTTTAAACCCAAAATTAAAATTGATTTTGCCCTAATCCTCTCCAAATTGAAATCAAGACAAAAATGTGTTCTTTCTTAGTCCTAATCTCGTTTTAATTAAAAAATGCATTTGATCCTTTGCACTGCCCAAATCGATTTCAAAATCAAAATCGACACTCTAGATTGATCTTCTTTCCCTATAATCTAACATCAAAATCAAGTTCTTCTCTGAACTCTAACATCATATCGTTTTTCTTGCCCTAATCCACCTTAATTTGTTACCGTAATCAAAAGGGGGATTTTCTCCCTAACCTGAGATCAACGAGTGAAAGGGAAACTCTAAAGTGTAAAGGGAGGGAACAAAAAGCTTCAAAAGGTACTGTACTCATTTGTCTCTGGTTTGAATTACAAAATTTTTGTCAAATGGATGTGACCCCTAATTTGTTTTGTGTTTGGGGACATGTGGTCCCAAAAACTTATATAGCTAGGTATTTTTGTGTTGCGTTTTAGCATATATGTGTTTAATATTTGTGCCTTTAGGGGTAATTTCCTGTCCAATTTGTTGATTAATTTCTATGACCATATCATTTGATCACATAAAGTTGTTTGTATAGTCCAAGATGAGTTCTTAAATGTATCTAGAAAAAACCCAGCTAAATCTTAACAAAGCACATATATGTGTGTAGCAGGAGATTAATTTACCATCAAGCTAATGTAGATTATGTGTACTGACGGTTGCCCAAGCTCTTTCTGTGTATGCTCATGAACTTAGCGACAAATTCTGCACCAAAGTACACGACAAACTCGTAAGATGATTGAAACAGTTTTATGCACCTTTTTTTTTGTAAGAGAACAACCATGAACTCCACCATAATCCACATGGGAAATGTTTTACAGGTAACTAAACAAGCATATGGGTGAAAAAAGAGAACTCTTTTTATATTTTGGAGAGGCCTATCATTGGGTTACATCAGTGCTCTAATTTAAATATGGCAGGGTGGCTTTGTAGTGTGTTACAAAGAGATGATGAATTACCTTTGTTGTCAAGAAAAGGATTTAACCTCTAGATCATTGGACCTAATAAAAACTATGCATATCCAGTTTATATTTTGGTTGCATTTAGCATTTTGGTTACTTCTATTCAAACTTCAGACTTCTGTTTAGAAAAAGAACTCAAGAACTCATCTTGTCCAAGAGTTCATTAGAAGGAAAACCATGAATAGGTTAGCCATTATGAGACCATCATGTGAGAAGTGGATTAATGAGTATAGTTCCTCATGCAATGAAATCTTTCAAATAAGTAAGGGATTGATTGTTGGAAGGTTTGTGCTATTTAATGGAGACATTGGTTGTGAGATAAGTGAGGAAGATGATACCCATACAATTTGCTTGTCTGCAATTTTTACACACGTAGAGTATGATATCATACTGGAATCCCTTATAAAAATATTACTAGAAAAGGTTATCATGCTACATGTAGTGGTTGTAATAAGCAAGGCCACAACAAAGCAACTTGCAATAATGCTGTTTCTATGCTTTGTACTTTTTCCCTTTTTAAATGCAACACCTATAATATGTGCATTATGGTAATGTTTACTAATATTCATTGTTCGCAAATTTCATAAATCTCAATCTAACTCAACCATTCCAACTCCAAAAATACCATCAAACGCAGCTCTTGAACAACCCTAGTCAAGCTCCTCAACCAGCACAATTAGCTCCTTAACCATTAAAGCCAACTTCAATGGTAGCACAACCAATTACAATGCAAGCACAACCACCTTTAATGCCTCTAACAACTTCTATTCCACCAAGTGTGCAATATAGACCACCATCTTTCTCATCTCTAAGATCAAGGCCAGGGATGAGTGATAAGTCCAAAACTCATCCATTTTTTAAGCCCATTTTTCATGCATATTTGAGAGTTTAAGGTCTAATTCAATGATGAATTATGGAATCTTCACCCAGATTTATGTTTTGTAGGGTTTCAATGCAAAAGAAGCTAGAATAGTGGAAAAAACAGCAAAAATGGCTAAAGCGGGAAAATGGAAAATATCGCGACAAAACCCCAAGGCAAATTGCAGAAGTTTGTCGCAACAAGCAGAACTATGTCGTAACAAAGACAAAGCATAGTGCAAGATGATAGTCGAAAGATTGTCGTGACATTTCACAATTCTGTCGCGACATTGCATGAGAAGAGCTCCTGAAGAAGCACCAGAATTCTTTCATGACATGGAAAGGAATACCGCAACAAAACCGAGGATGGAAGGCTAGTAGAATGTCACAACATTCGATAATTCTATTGCGACAAATAATAGGGCAAATGGCAGAAAAACTTTGTCACAACGTTTAAAACTCTATCGCGACAAATGAAGAGAGAAATCAATGAAGACACACTAAAACAATGTCGCGACATAGAAACTGATTGTCGTGACATAGAGAATTGCATAAGGAATAAATTATGTCGCGACATAAGTGAACTTAGTCGCGATAGAAGCTGGCATATAAGGAAGGTAAGTCATGATTGAGTTTGTCACAACAAAGATTTGATGTTGTGACAAATATTTCATAGAGTGAAACGATCAAGGCATGAAATATGTCGCGACATTTCAAAACCATGTTGCGACATACAGATCAAAGGCTAACACTGCAAGGTATGGAAATTATGTCGTGACATTTCAAAACTTTATCGTGACAATGACTCAAGTTGAATACAAGGCAAAAATGTTGCGACAAACTCACAATAAGGATGAAGACCTAAGAAATTGCACTTATGTCGCGACATTCATAAACTTTGTCGTGACAAACTTGACGAAAGGCAAACATTGAAGACATGACAGAAATGTTGCGACAAAGCTACAACAAAGCCTAAAGGCACACAAGTTAAGCTGCAATGTCGCAACACAGACAAATAATGTCATAAGAAAGACACTTATTGGGCTTGCATGGAAATCCACAAATTCAGCCTTGAATTCCGGCCTAGCATTTCAAGACCTATAAATAGAAAGCGCCTAGGGTAATGTGTGCAGCTTTTAGCTTAACTTCCAGAAAACCTTGAGCTCTTGAGAAGGATTGAAGTTTCTTGTATATATTTTTATTTTTATTTTTACTTTTATTTTTATTTTTCTTTGAATAAGATTAATTGATTTGATCACAGAATCATGGGCTTAGATTAATATTTGTTAGTTTTCAATTATATCTTAATTTGTTAAAAATGCGGAAATATTCTAGAATTCGTTGATTTCAATTTGATTGAAACTTCAATGAATTTGTTTGATCAACTAATCATTGTGATTTGTGATCCAGATTTGAAAGGCTAAGCTTCCTCTGATAAGGAATTTGATGTTTTGAATATCAATTTGTAGCAATTTACTAAAGTTGTGGGTGTGAAAGCTGGGTAGATATAATTGATATTGTTCGTTTATTGAGTTGTTCTGAATACTAGTGGTCTATACCTAGAATGAGCTATGTCCTTGTTCTTATTTCTAGGATCCCTCTGAGTGACATAGAGATGGACTACTTGAGAGCAAGAAGCAGTGTAAAACCTGGGTAAATTTGAATTTTTCCGAAAAATGGCAAAACGGTAAATTAGCTATAAGTGCGGAGATTCTGAAGCGTAATTTCTATATCTCGGATGATAAAGCGGACCTCACCGTTAAGTTCGATCTCTCCACGAAATCTAGTTATCAGGCGAATTTTATTTGGTCAGGGAAACGGTGGATTTTCGATTTCGGGGCCTCGGGTGCCTAGTTGACCCCAAAAAGAGGATTTTTGAGAAAAATCTCGAAAATTGAAAATAAATTAAGTAAATTTTATTTAAAATAAATTGAACTTGAACGGAGGACAAAATAAATTGTTTCAGGGCATAAACGAACCCGGATAAGTCAGGACACCTAGCGCGACGTAGGCCACATGTCTAACTTAAGCATTAAGTTAGAACAAAAGAGAAATTAGGAGAGAGGGAGCCGTTTTACAGGCGATGCGTGAGAGAGAGGAAGAGAGAGAGAAAGAGTTCCAAGACTTCTCCTCTTCGATCTGGGTCCGTCGGTCGGAATTCATCAGGCCAAGAATAAAAGTTTATCTACTCAACGAGGGCTACGTGTAGGTACAAAAAATGAAGGATTTCACCAAAGATCCAAAGGAAAAGGTTTCAAGAAATCGAATTTTTCGGGATTAGGAGGTGTTCTCGAGACCTCCTTCAGTTCTTCTACGCTTCAAGAGGTAGGGATTCTTCCTACTTTGGTTTATTTTCCACTCTAAGGGTTGTTTGGTTGTGTTTTATGCCCTAAGGGGCTATTCGGCTGTGTTTTGCCCTAAGGAGCTATTTGGAAAAAATTTTGGGATGTGGGAATAGTGCCCTATTTTGACCCTATATGATGTCCAGATTTTGGGGCTGATTTTTTGTTAGAAAAAAGGAAATTTGGACTAGTTTTCATCTTGGAAATTGTAGCAGCAATTGTGGACTTGAGGTTAGGCTTTTGAATCACCCAAATTGGACCTCTATAGCTCAAGTTATGGTCCATTTTCCGGGACTGCAACAAGCTGTCCTGCTTTGATCCTATACACTATCTAAAGTTTGGGAAAGATTTTCGGTTGGAAAAAAGAGGGAATTTGGGCTAGTGTTCTTCATGAAAATTATAGCTGCATCTGTAAACTTGATGTAGGTTTTTGAATCACCCAAATTGGACCTTTATAACTCAAGTTATGGTCCATTTTCCTGGACTTCCACATGTTGCCCTGTTTCCAGATTTTGGGACTGATTTCTGGTTGGGAAAAATAGGGAATTTGGACTAGTGTTCTCCATGGAAATTATATCTGCATCTGTAAAATAGATGTAGGCTTTTGAATCGCCCAATTAGACCTGTATAACTCAAGTTATGGTTTATTTCTAAAATTTGCTTCCTAACTTGGGTACATTTAATGGTTTTGTGTCAGTTTTGGGACTTTTAGGGGACTAGTTTTTAAATTGAGTTCGAAACTATTCTATGGTCTATTATGACTTATTGTGTGGAATGTTTTGTGGGCATCTCTATGCCACAACTAGTCTTGAGGATCAAGTTGTCATTGCTTGAGTTTGAGTGACATGCTTGGTGGTAATTGATTGGAGGTCAATATGTGGGTCCTAATGTATTGACATGTGATGAGTTTACAATGTATGGATAAGGCCATTGCATGGCTTGTTGTAAACTATTGTGGAGACATGTTATGTCACAATTTGGCCTAGAAAGGATAAAGTAATATCATTGCTTGATTGGTGATGACTTGTTGATGTTGATATATGTGTGTGCAAAAATGTTGACATGAAATGTGTGATTGTTTGGAAATTTTATGTTGATTGATATAATTGTCCATGATGCATGAGTAGAATTGTCCATACAGTATTCATCATATATGTGACATGGTATAGGCATGTAATGGCACATCGCATTGCATGAAATGGGTGTGAGTGCATGGTTATAATCAACGCTGTGTTTGATGTTTGATTAGGTGGGCTTGGTACGATGGGACAACGTCCAACAGGGTCGCACGATTGTATACATGAAAATGAAAATATGTGTCGGGTATAGCAAGTAGGGATAGATACCCCCTCGGTAGAAACCTAGATTTATTTTTGTTATACATATGTGTCCAGTGAAAGCCCATGAAAGTCTAAGAACTATGACCTAAGGTGGGCCACCGAAATTTGCTACAGATACATGGTTTTGAATATAAATGATCATTGAGGTGTAACATCCAAAAAACTTTTGGTTTGAAAACAAATGAATTTGTTTTGTAAAATGATCATTGGATTTAATCCAAAAATGATGGATTTTATCACGCATGGTCTTTGGCATTGTGTGATAAGAGTCGATAAGGACTCGGGTGTGATGGGAGTCAGTAAGGACTCGAGGCATGGTACATGGTTGAGTCTCATCTCATCTCATGGCATGTAGAATTATAACCTAGGATTGCATAATCTTGTTTGGAATGTGTGAATTATGGAACATAACCATTGCATGTGCACTTAGGTGGGGAGTAGCCCTTGTAGGGGATTTACTCCTCTGGGCGTAGAAGCTGCCTATGGGAAACATTTGGTCTTGAGGACTGACATCGGAGGGCGGGGCTCATTCAAGGCCGCGGTGTGAAAGGCCGACATGTGGCCAGCATTTACGATTTGTAAATATTTTGGAACAATCTCGTTCCTATTGTATCTTTATAAGGTGTTGTAATTAAACTCTTATGAATTGTTTTTAAATATAATTTTGTATGTTTTAAATGAACATGGATAAATGGACCATGTGTGGTCATTTTTACTCATAAGTGGACCCAGTGAGGTCATGGTATTATATTGGGTCTCGGATGGGCTATGTTACTATGTTTTGTACATGTTGGATTTTGGATAGATCTCCCCGTACAAAGGAAACTCTATCTGATTTTTGTTAAAATTATGGATTCTTGTAAATGGGACATAACAGTGTGGTATAGGGTTACCCGATATCGACGAGTTTTTCGCAGATTGACAATTGGTCAACAGACCCCCGTGTTTTGGGGCGTCACAAGCAGTCACTTGAGGGTATATTTCATTGATATTCAATGAACTAATGTACTCTAAGTGTAATTTTGATGCTTCGCCATAATTGTTTCTACATGTATTAGGACAATTTGCTGAGATATCATATTTCACCCTTAGAGGTTTCATCTCAAATTGGCAAAATAATCTTGATCCCGTGTTAGCTTAGATCCTAATCAAGGAGAAAATGCATTCTAATGAATTGTGGATTGAGGTATCAATTGAATTAGGAAAGGCTTGTATTATCCCATCTATGGGGACAAGTAGTTTACAGTCCTCAAAAATGGTTGTGAAGTACTGGAAAGGAAAAACAACCAGATCTGCAAGAGGGTCACATCAAAAGTAGCTACTTAAACCCATTGACCTAGCTTAGGAATATGGTAATTTGATTAGTGAAATGTGTAGTGTCATGAGGTTTCCAAGGCAATACTATTCTTTTCTTGGACATGTCCAGGTTTCAAACCCATAATTAACTTGTTTTTGAACCTATTGCAAATTGATGATTAGAGCATTGGTTCATTTCTCAGGGTTGTTTCAAATTAGTGAGATCTCTGATTCATTTATTTTTAATTTCTTTTCAAATGGAGAAAACTAAACAAAAAATATTTTGCTTATAGTTTATTCAATTAGTTTACAAATTCTATCAAAACAATTGTTCAAATAGTGACTATCATGAGCGCGAAGGGTTATTTGATCTTTAGATTCAATCAATCTCGTGGGAATGATAATACAGACTTTAAATCCACTTTATTACTTGGCTATGATCTACACTTGCGATTATTTTAAGAACAAAATCAATTTTAAATTGCGGATTATTTTATACTTAGTAGAAAACAGTATTTACAAATGTAGTCAAACAAGTTTTTAGCAAAACTGCTAGATATTGAAGAGTTTTGGTAGTGATATCAAAACACAGTCAGGTTTTGGTCTATGTAAAAATCAGTCAATCAAGTTTTTAGCGTCGTTGCAGGTGATTGAAATAAGTTTAAAGATCAATATTCATTCCAAAAAGAGAATTGTTAGTTTAGAAATTTTTCTTTTACCTTTTATAAAAATAGTTTTAACTGAAGTAGCTTATTCAACTACTTATTTTTATGGAGCTAATCATGATATATGCAAGGTATCTACTGATATCACTTTGATTTTAGTCTCATTATTTGAATGTTTTATCGTACACAGACCCAGCCAAGCGCTCTGGTTATAAGTTGGAAGGACATTGAGAAACTACGAAGAAGTAAGAATTGTTGAAGCAGTAGCTATGACAGAGCAAGAAGGGACTAATCAACATGTACCAACTGAAACAATAACAGAAAGACCTCAAAGACAAAGAATAATGGAAGATTTTTGGAGGCCAATCATTAGAAATGAATACTCAACTGTAAGGTAACCACCTATTCAGGCCAATAATTTTGAGTTGAAGCCTGCTTTAATCACCATGGTGCAGCAACATCAATTTACAAGGCATCCTAGTAAGGATCCCAATGAGCACCTAGGAAGATTTCTAAGGATGGCAAATACAGTTAAAATGAATGGGGTCAATCCAGACATCATCAAGCTAAAGTTATTCCCATTCTCATTGAGGGATGTAGCGACCCTGATTTAGTCAATACCATATGGATCGGTTGACAAGCGGAGGTTAGTTGAAGCTTTTATGGAGAGATTTTTCCTGGCCCTCACATCGAGAGAAGAAGAGATAATGGCACTGACGGGAGAAGCCTGCAATGGCAGGAGAGGTACAAGAAATTGTTGAAGAGATGCCCAAGGCATGGCATTGGCCAAATCACCCAAATGGACATTTTCTATCATGCAATGGATTACTCTTTGAAGGGAATCATAGATGCAACCTGCGATGGAGCATTCAAGAGGAAGAGTGCTTAAGAGGCCAACCAGCTTATTGAGGATTTGGCCAAGGGCAACTATAGAGCTCCAACTGAGACTTCAAGGAGCAACAACAGCTTTAGAGGAGGAAATATGCTAGAGCTGAACAGGATGACTACAATGGAGACAAAGTTAGATGCACTGATGAGTAAAACGAGCACGCAAGAAAGGAGAAGCCATTTAGCAAATGCAATGGGAATAGAGGAAGGAGGTGAGCAAAAATGCATAGTTGATGAGGGACTTGCTCATGAGGTCCCTATCGGGATGGAGGCTCGGTTTGTGAGTGGCAACAAAATCTACAATTTCAGAAGCCCGACAACAACCTTCCTACCCACTACACACCTCGTTTGAGGAAACCATGAGAATTTTTCTGGCAGAGTGGAGTCTTTGCATGAAGTGAGACCATTGCGGGGCTTCAGCCCGACAATATCTTCACACAAAGGTTTCCAAGGGCAACAGTAACAAGGCAGCCAAAGAGTTGAGAACCAAGGCCAAAGAAGGTCCTAGTGTTCTGAAGATCAAATGTTGAGCTTCATGGGAGAGAATAAAAGGCTTTTGAGCATTCATGAACAGAATTTTGCTGAGCTAGCAGCATACTAGGCAAAAACAAATGTGTTTCAGGACAACACCAATTCATCTTTGAAAAATCTAGAGACTCGGGTAGGGCAGCTGGCCTTATCTATGCAAAATCGGTATAGGGATTCTTTCCCTAGTGACACCAAGAAGATCCCAAAAGACTGTATGGAAATTACTCTCAGGAATGGAAAATAACTACAGAAAAGAAAAGAATATGAGAAAAATATGACTTTGAAAGAAAAGCAAGCAAAAACTGAAGAAGAAACCAAGCTAGACAGTTTAGAAATGACTGAAGAGAAAAGAAAATTAAAAGTGCACCAAAAGCAGCCAGTTGAAGAGGGTGACTTGAAAAAGAAAGATGAGGTGCAAGCCTATAAGCCTTCAATTCCATTTCCTTAGAGGCTATAGAAAGCAAAGATGGAAGAACGGTTCTCTAAATTCTTGAATATGTTCAAGAAGATAGAGATAAATATCCCTTTTGTTGAGGCATTGGCTCAAATGCCTTATTATGCCAAGTTCATGAAGGATATACTAAGCGAAGAAATTTGTTGAAGAAGAGGTGGTGAGCTTGATAGCAACTGTAGTCATAGGTGATTCGAGGAAGAGTTTACCCTTAGAATCACAGGATCCAAGCAGCTTCACCATTCCCTGAACTATAGGGAACTATGAATTGAGAAAAGCATTATGTGACTCAGGAGAAAGCATCAATCTGATGCCATTATCGATAGTAAAAGACTCGGTTGGGAAACACTACCAATGACATATTTCTCGGATAATTTGATAGATCCTTGTGGGAAGATGTACTTATCAAGGTGGGCAAATTTATTTTCCTTGTGGACTTTGTGGTAATTAACATAAAAGAATATAAACAAGTCCCACTGCCGTTGGGCAAACCCTTCCTGGCTACTGGAGTAGCCTTGATTGATATCAAGAAAGGAGAACTCACTCTAAGGGTGGGAGATGAAGCAGTACACTTCAATATGAATCAGAGTTTGAAACAACCTAAATTTGATAATGTTGATTATAAGACTGTAGAAACAATAGTTCCAATCAGTTTTGAACTAAAATATGATTATGAGATTCAGAGTTCAATGAATGAAAATGAGATGAATTTCTAGTATCTTGAGGATCTTGATTTTGAATTTCTGAATTCCAGTTTTTAATTTAAAGAAATAGTACTAAAGGTAGTGTAGAAAATTCAAGTAGTTGTGAAAGGAAGGCATAAGAAGTTGAAACAAGCTCTGAGGGGTTAATTTATGAAAGAATTGCCCAAAAATTTGAAGTATGCCTTCTTAAAAGCTGGAAATCAAAACCAGTGATCATATCAACTGACTTGACAAAGTATAAAGAACAGAAACTTTTGGAGATTCTCAGAAAGTATAAGGAAGTAATAGCTTGGACAGTAGAAGACTTGAAAGGAATCAGTCCTTTTATTTGCATGCATAAAATTCTCTTAGAGGAAAATGCAAAAACATTAATAGAACATTAGAGAAGACTAAATCCAATGATGAAAGATGTTGTCGAAAAGAAATGCGAAATGAATGAATCTGATTCATACATATATCACTTGACCCTTGGGTGAGCCCGATTCATGGTTCCCGAAGAATTGGATTCACTTTGTGTCGAGAAATGAGAAGAATGAATTAATTCCATCAAGAACTGTGATAGGATGGAGAGTATGCATTGACTACAGAAAATTGAATACTGCTACCAGAAAGGATCATTATCTTTTACCTTTCATTGATCAAATGTTGGACAGGTTAGCAGGACACCCCCATTTCTGTTTTCTTGATGGATATTCTAGATATAACCAAATTTCCATAGCCCCTGAGGACTAGGAGAAGACTACCTTTACATGTCCTTATGGTACTTTTGCTTTTAGAAGGATGCCAATTGGATTGTGTAATGCTCCTGCCACATTTCAAAGGTGTATGATGTCTATCTTTTCTAATTTTGTGGAAGAGGGTATCGAGATCTTCATAGATGACTTCTCAATATATGGATCCAGTTTTGAGAATTGCCTTGAGAATTTAGAGATTGTACTTCAAAGATGCCAAGACAAAAACTTAGCTCTAAATTAGGAAAAATGCTTCTTTATGGTAAATGAAGGCATTGTCTCGGGGCATAAAATTTACATAGCTGGACTTCAAGTTCGACCAAGCTAAAGTTTCTGTTATTGAAACTCTAATGCCACCTACCTGATTAAATAGATTAGAGTTTTAGGACATCTTTAGTTTT
Source organism: Tetrastigma voinierianum (assembly GCA_016808115.1). Classification (NCBI taxonomy): domain Eukaryota; kingdom Viridiplantae; phylum Streptophyta; class Magnoliopsida; order Vitales; family Vitaceae; genus Tetrastigma; species Tetrastigma voinierianum. The sequence goes on from JAEQBH010008056.1 coordinate 49,552, forward strand.
ATAAAGACTTCTTAAAAATATCAAGAGTCATTATCTTGAACTACTTGAAAAAAGCAAGTAATTTGATGAAAAGTGTAAATGTGCATTTGAAGAAATCAAGGCCAGATTGATCAAAGCTCCTATCATGGCAACACCAGACTGGAACAAAGAATTTGAGATCATGTGTGATGCCAGTTATTATGCAATGGGAGCTATGCTAGGATAAAGAACAGACAAGACCTTCAAAGCTATATATTATGCTAGCAAGACTTTTAATGAAGCCTGAAAGTGCTAACCCTTTGAAAAGGCTTGCAATGGTCTTTGCTTATGAGAAGTTTACGCCATCTATATTGGGGTCTCATGTGATAATGCGCACTGGTCATGCATCAATCAAATACCCGATGGCAAAGAAAGATGCAAAGCCATGACTAATTAGATGGGATTTATTCCTATAGGAATTTGATTTGGAGATCAAAGACAAGAAAGGCAAAGATAATGTGATAGCTGATCACTTATCAAGACTAGAAAAGCACATGAAGATGAAGAGGTTGAGATGAAGAATTTCACTAATGAAGCGGCTTTTCGGTGTCGATTCAAGTACCATGGTATGCTAATATTGTGAACTTTCTAGCTTATGGAATTATGCCCTTTAGAGTCGACTACGGCGAAGAAAGTTGAGAACTAATGCTTGGTTTTATATATGGGATGACCGTTGCTTTTAGAATAGGAATAATCGGATCTGTCGGAAGAATTATGTACGGCGAAACGAGGCTAGAATTTTGGACCGTGTCATGCATCGCCCATATGGGGACGCACAAATGACGAGGCTAACCTAGAAAATTTTCCAGACAAGTTTTTATTAGCCAACTCTATTCAAACACTGTTTTGAATGGGTTAAGCATTGTGACAGATGTCAGAGAATGGGCAACATCAACAGAAGAAATGAGATGCCTCTCTGGTCATGGTGGTGCAATTTTTATGTATAGGGGATAGACTTCATCGGGGGCTTTCCCGCGCTTCATTGGAAATCTATACACATTCTCCTTGATGTGGATTATGAATCAAATGGGTGGAAACCATAGCTTGTGGCCCAGTGTTAACATAGTGTAGGGTTATTCAAAAATATTTTGACTAGATTTGGAGCCTAAAACTATCATAGAAGTGATGAAGCCATTTTCCAAACAAGTTGTTTAAAACTAATGAGGCTTGGTGTGGAGTCGAGACATGTTATGGGATTGGCTTATCACCCTCAATCAAATGGGCAAGTGAAATATTGATAGAGATCAAAAACCATATTGGAGGAAAGCATTAAATACGGCAGAAAAGGCAGTCGGCAAAGCTAAATAATGCATTATGGGCATACAGATCTACTTATAAATCTCTTATTGGAATGTCCCCATACAGAATTGTATTTGGTAAGCAATGTCATCTACCTCTGGAGCTTTAATATAAAGCAATGTGGGCAATCAAAAAGTTGAACTTTGATTTACAAGCTGTAAAAGAAAATATATTTATCCAATTGAATGGATTAAAAGAGCTAAGAAATGAAGCCTATGACAATGCAAGAATCTATAAAGATAAGACCAAGAAAGGGCATGACCATAGATACCGAGGAGAGAATTCAAGATATGAGAATCAGTCCTCTTGTACAACTTAAGGCTGAGATTATTTCTTGGGAAGCTCAAATCAAGGTGGAGTGGTCCTTACACAATTATTGCAATTACACCATTTGGAGCAGTTACATTGAAATCAAATTCAGGAAATGAGTTTAAGGTTAATGGCCAAAGATTAAGGCATTATTTGGGAGGCAGTTTTAATGAAGAGTAGACCTAGATTTGAAGAAAATAAAATAATTGCTGAAAAGAGAACACATTGCAGCAATGTCTAGCTAAAGACATAAAATTGAAGGCGACTTTTGGGAGGCAAACGAATTTTTTTATTTCCATTTATAATTTGAATTTTTTTAAAAAAAATTGTGTGTTTGAAGTTTTAGTTTTAATTTTTTTGAAATTTTTATATGAGTGATTTTACTGTTTTTCAAGTCATGAAAGCTAATCATAAGGTGAAGTTATTGAAAATAAGTAGTTGGAATGCAAAGAATAAGTTTGGGGAGTTCATGTATTGAGAAAGAAGAAAAGAAGCAACTCAACAATCTTGTGAGAAAAATTCTTATTTTAAGCTTTTCATATTTAAATAGTTTGCTAAATGAATTTGTGATATATATAGAACTGAGAAATTGTACTAGATTGATCATCTTTGAATTGAGATGCTCTATAGTTGTTAAACTTGTAGTCACAAGCATGATTTGATTGGTTTGAATATTTTCATACTGTTTTGTGTGTTAATTGGTTAAAAAGGGAAACTTGGCATTTTGGATGAAAATACATATTTTGTCACGACATGATTTTTCTTGGTCGCGACAAAGATCACTCTTGCCTGACTCCATTAAAGGAAAATATGTCGTGATATAGTGTTTGTTATCACAACAATGCAGTTTGAAACTTACAAGTAATTTGTTACGACATAAATAATCTTTTGTCACAACAAACATTTGGAACCCTAGGGCTACCATTTAGTTGCAACATAGAATTTATTGTCGCGACAATTTTTAATATAAAACACAGAAAGTTATGTTGTGAAAATAAATTTTTTGTGTCGTAACATAAAAGATTATCGCGACATGGGTTTTACACACAGTACATTAAATTGTCACGATATAAATTTCTTTGTCGCAACAATGCAGGTTTGCAAGACATAATATTGTGTTGTGACATAAAAATTGTGTGTTGTAACATAATTGTTGAACATTTAAGCTACAACTTTGTCGCAACAAAGAAAATTTATGTCTCAACATTTAACAATTTTTTATTCATAACTGTATGTCGCGGCAAATAAGACTATGTCATGACATAAATTTTAGGACTATAGGCTTATTTAATGTCGCGACATGGGAATTATTTGTCGCAACAAATTAATTCTTGAAACATTAATTGGGCCTATAAATAGAGAACCTCGAATGTTAAAAAATTCCAAATTTGAAAAGCCCATTTCCTCCTGAAGCCCTCAAACTCTTCATCTACCTCTACCAAATCTTTCCCTCACCTTCTTCAAAACCCTAAATCCCAACAAGCTCTGCAAATAATACGAACTCTGATCGATTCCTAACCTGAATGAGATCATGGAGGAATACATCGGAAATAAGGAAGAAGCAACTCCTGAGCTTTAGATTATGGTTATGCAAAAAGAAAGGGAAGAAACTAAGCAACCATTTGAAGCGAGAAAAGAAACTGAGCAATCAGTTAAGGAAAGTAGGAAGAGGAAGAGAAATACAGAAGATGTTGAAATAGAGCAAGAGGAGGAAGAAGATGAAGAAGATGAATTAATCTCAAATGCTGCATACGTGGTCATTGATGAATCTAAAACTCATCTATTTTTAAGCCCATTTTTCAAGTATATTTCAGGCTTAAAAAGTTCATTCAAATGTAAAATTATGGAGCTTTTACCCAGATTTATGTTTTGTAGGAAATTAATGAAAAGAAGCAAAATTCGACAGAAAAGGAGCTAAAATCAACATGGTGCAAAAAAAGGGCTAATGTCGCAACATCAAATTTCCAGTGTCGCGACATTATATGAAGAATGTCTTGATGCTACTCTGATGTGCGACATAGCAGCGACATCGTGAAGAGAGGGCGAAGATATTCCAATGTGGTGACATCATTGTGACATTAGTAGACATCAAGTTAATGCCACAACGGCGCAACTCAATGTCGCGACATCAAGCGGCCCAACGGTCAGGCGCTAGAGCAACCATCCAGTAGCCGTGACATCGCTATACGTAAACTCTGACATTTCTGCGATGGGAAGCTGAATTGTTTAAATAGCCGTGACATCATATGACATCGTTGTGATCGAGAACGAAATCCTCATATAGTGAAGACATCAGTTGAACAATGTCGCGACATCATATGAAACCTTTGAGGAAAGTTCACGGACGATATCGCGACGTAAAAATAAGACTAACATCGATATGCGTGACATTAGCAGAAACGAACAACTGGAAGTCTAAACATCCAATGTCGTGACATCGGATCAGTGATGTCGCGACATAAGATCAAAGCAACCTGGGTGGTGAGATCAGTCCAATTTCGTAACATTGAATAAATGTTGCGACATCGTCTGACGATGGTAGAGCTTGAAAGCGATAAGATTGATATGGCGACATCACGCGATGTCGACATGTCCCGGCTAAGAGTGATCACAATGAACTTAACTAACTAATGTCGCGATATTAGATCGGTAATGTCGCGACGTCAGCTGAAAAGATCAAAACCGCAGAGGCAATGTTGCGACATCAACAAGTGAACTAAAAGCAATGTCATGACATCAGGGCAAGAATGTAAGAGCGAAGGCATTAGTAAGCCATTTCGCGACATCAACTCAATGACGCAACATCAATTAAATGTTGCGACGTCATAACAAAGAACTACATAAATGTCGCAACATCAAACCTGAGCATCTAAGTTGAAACACTACAAAGCAGTGTCGTGACATCAATTTAGTATACCGACGAGAAAGGCGATGTCGGCGACATCAAAATTAATACGCGACCGCATCCGATGTCGGCGACATCATCCGCGACATCAACTGATCACTAACAATTGAGAATTTCCCAACAAAATTCCAATGTCGTGACATCAAATTCAACCCACGACATTGACAACTTTGATGTCGCGACATCGACAACTTTGATGTCGCGACATCACCACAACATCATTAGCTAAGGAAAAAATTTTAGGTTTTTCGAGATACGTGATTCTCACCTCTTTTTTAGGGTCCATGACCTGAGCCTATAAATAAAAGCTCTTGGGGAATAGTGCAGAGCCTTTCAGCGAACCTTAGGCAGTCTTGGGAAGAACCGAAGTCTACTATATATATTTTTATTTTCTTTTCTTTTCTTTTTATTTTTCGGAGTTTGATCTAAGTTGAATTCAGAAGCTAAAATTATTGCAGATCTGGTTTTCAATTATGTCTGAACTTGATTGGATTTAGAAACTTTTCTTGAATCCATTCTATTTCAGTTAATCACGGTTTCAATAAATTTGTTTAACAAAATAGTCATTGTGATTTGTGATTCAAATTTGAAAGACTAAGCTTCCTTTTGGAAGGAATTGGGTGATCTGATAATCAATTATAGCAATATTATTGAAGTTGTGGGTATGAGATCTAGGCTTATCAGTGTGTGATGGGTGGACTGTTCTAAATACGTGTGATCTATACCTAGAAGGAATTGTATCTTTGTTCTAATTTCCAGGATCCTTCTGAGTAACATAGAATTGGACTACCCGTGAACAGAGAATGGTCACCTTAGGGTATATTTCATTGTTATATGATGAACTAATGCACTCTAAGTGTAGTTTTGAATCTTCACGCAAACTATTCCTACCAATGTTAGGACAATTTACTTATAGATAATTTCTTACTCTTAGAGGGTTTATCTCAATTTGGCAGAATAATCCTGATCCTGTGTTAGCATATTTTAATCAAGGAGATGGAGCATTCTAACAAATTGTAGATTGAGGTATCAATTGAATTGGGAAAGGCTTATAGTATCTTGTCTATGGGTATAAGCATTTTCTAGTCAACAGAAATGGTTGTGAAGTACTAGAAAGGAAAAATAACCAGATCTGTAAAATGATCAATTCAAAAGTAGCTAATTAGACCCATTGACCTGGTTTAGAAACGTGGTTATCTAATTGGTGAAATGTATAGTGTTAGGAGGTTTTCCAGGGCTATACTACTATGTTCTTGGACAAATCCAGAATTCAGATCCATAATTAATTTGTTTCTTTGAACCCAATGCATATTGATAATCAGAAAACTAGTTTATTTCTAACTGTAACTTCAACTCAGTAAAAACCCTTAATCTTTTAATTTTTTATTTTATTTTAATTAAAGAAAAATTGGATAAAGAGTTATTTTCACTTCAATTGTTACTTACTCTTACAATCCTTTGAAATTATTAGTTCAAATAGTTGATTTCTTGAGTAGTAGGGGTTGACAATTAGATTAAAACCAATCCTTGTGCGAATGATATCTGGACTCAAAATCCACTTTTATTACTTGTATGACCTGTGCACTTGCAGTGATTTAGACCAAAACCAATTTTCATTATTACATACACATCATAAACACTTTCTTATAATTTTTAGTCTAACAACAAATTTTTGGCATTCTTATTGAGGATTGAATTATCCCTGGTAGTTATGTTAGAAATTAGTTACAGTTTTTGGTCTATGTTAAAAATCAGTCAAACAATCATGAAAGATACATTGCAGCAAAAGAATTTCATTGGTGAGAGTGGTTTTAATAAAATCATATCACCATTTAGAGAGGTGATTGAGAAAAGGGGATGGAATTTGTTTTGGGAGCATAAACCAGCTAGTTTTGTTGCATTGGTTCAAGAGTTTTACGCAAACTTGGTAGGAAAGAAAGAGAAGAAATTTTATGTTAGAGGCAAATGGATATCATTCGACAGAGGAGCTATAAACAAGACTTACAACCTCAAGAAGTTGAAGGATGGATTAAAATTCAAAAAATTGCAAAAATAACTAGAATTCCAAAATATAGTTGAGTTGCTAACTGATGGGAAGGGTGAATGGAGCTCAACCAAGAAGAACCCTTATGAATCCATTGCAAGAGGATCACTTACAGAGGAAGTGAAGGTGTGGCTTTACTTCATAGGATCAGTCCTACTCCCTTCAAAACACCTAAGCATAATTCGTCAGGAAGAAGCAATACTCTTGTATACATTGTTGAAGGGGTACAAGATTAATGCGGGTAAAATCATCGAAAACTCTATCCTGAAATACTACCGAAGTAAATATAGAGGTTTGATGCCAAACCCAGCAACAGTCACTAGGCTTTGCATACTAGGAGGGGTGAAAGGAACACAGGAAGAAAGAAGAAAAGGTCTAAACTTCCCTCTTACATTAACTGGAATAACCAGAGCTATATCAAACAAGGGCAAGAAAAAGTTGCAAGAGGTCGAAGAAGAAGAAGAAAGAAAAGTAGAAAATCCTAAACAGGCTATGGTATTGAGCATTGATAGAAGAAGAGAAGAAAGGCAAAAAAGCATAAGCCCCAGATGGAATTTATCTTCAGATGTGAGAGAGTACAATCAGCCATCCTGGCTTAGAGCGACAAACGTAGTTCAAACATCATGGACATGTTGAGGAGAATGGAGACGAGGATACGAGAAAAGAGACCGACGGCGGAAACTCCAAGCGCAGCGAGAAGATGAGTACATGGATGTTGAAATTTAAAGCAGAAAGAGATCGAATTTGGAAGATGCTCACAAGCGAGATGAAGAATAGAAGAAGGAGATAGAGGAAAGGGATGCAATGTGAAGAGAAGAGCTAAGAGTTAGAGATGAAATTTTCTGGGAAGAATCAGGGAAGCGAGAACACAATTTAAGCATAATGCTAGCAGCTAGAGACGATAGCATGAAAAAAGATTTGGAGCCAAGAGATGTGGGATGGTTAAACAGTTTACAACATTTCAAGGATAGCTTGAGGCTCAACACTAAAGAACTGGTCAACAATAGGTGTACATTGGAATCAATAGGGAAGAGGCAACGAGGGCTAGTAAAGAGTAATGCAAACATCTTAGATTGGGCCATGAAGACAGTGTCAGGCGAGAAGAAAGTGTCCTTTGCCCGAACATCGAATTTCTTATTATGTTCCTTATACCAAAGTACCTAAGGATGTGACAGACCCCTTGATACCTTTTACTAACCCTGAGAAACCTGAAAAATATAAGGGGTAGCAAGTGTAAAAAGGAAAAGTCTCCATGAAAATTTCCAAAAGAAACAAAGAAAAATTGAACCCCTCTTATTTGTTTGTATGATCATAAAATTTCTTGTAATCATCTCATGAGTTCAATGAAGTGTCTTTAGTAAATTTATTTGGCATGCTTGTTTGAAAGTGAGCAATATGAATAATGAGTATTGAGAGTTTACTTGTTTGGTTGAATTGGTATAATTGTGTCGAGCTGTTTGTAATATGATTGTTGATGATGAAATGAAAGGTTAATCAAAATGAGCTTTTAAGTTATACAATAGCACATTAGCATGTTTAGAAACCAAACAAGAAAATGGTAAATGAAATCGGGGTAAGATGAACTTAACTGAAAAATGGAAGTATGATATAATTAATATAAATAGAAGTTGAACTTCAAGACTTAAGATTTAAGCGAATGATTGGATAAAATAAAACTCTTAATTTTGTTTTTGTAAGCGATTTAGTTATTGTGAACCACGAAAACATGCACGTAATTAGTACTAAAACTAATTATGCTAAGATTAGGGAAATCTTTAAAGATCCATCACAAGTTTAGTCTCCCCAAAAGTCCTAGAACTTGTTAGATTATTATTCTAGGCGAATCCTAGGCAACACAACTAACAAGAAATGATATAGGCCATTTTTCGAAGTTTGAACCTTTCAAAGCTCACCCATGTAATATGCCTATGCATACACCCTAGTTCCTTATTTGAGCCTAATTCCATTCTCATCATCAATAAGCAAATGAAAAGCCAAAATCCCTTCTCAAATCTAATCCTATAGAAAATACCTTGTAGTTTGCCCAAATTACAGTATAAGTGCAAAACAAGTAGACAATGAGCAAGTTTGGGGGAGTAAGAATTTGGTAATGTGAAGAAGGATAGATTATAAAGGTGCAAAATCATTGAGAGGAAGAGAAAGAAAAGAAATGAACAAAAGAAGTTGTGGAAATATCAAGTAGCAAGGTTGAATGAGTTTTGTCTTATAGCCTTCTTTTTTCTGATTTGTATGTAATAATTATAATTGGTTTTTGTCTAAATCACTACAAGTGCACAGGTCATACAAGTAATAAAGTGGATGTTTAAGTCCAGATATAATTCCCACGAGGATTGATTAGAAAATTCAAAGATTAACTACCCTCACTACTCAAGATCCTCACTATTTGAACTTCAAAATTTCAGGATAGATTTATCTTCTAAAGTAGAATTAATCAAATCAATAATGAAATTCTAAAACACATGATTAGAGAATTCACTGGACTAAAAAACACTGGGAATTAAAACAGTGTTGTGACCATCACTTTGCAAGTTCCAAATAAGAGATAAAGTCTTGGGTATGAACCTTGGATATGTCCAAGAGCATATTAGTGTAGAAATGGATTTCTCTTAACACTACACATTATTCGTTTGGGCCAAGTAGGTGTACCAGAATCAACAAAATTTGTATCCTAGGGTTCCTACTGCCGTAGCAAAGCTACTGCAGTATAGTGGTCTAGGGTCGAACACAGGGATGGGTTTTCTTCATGAGAGAAGAGTTACAGTGGATTCAAAATGGTGTTTACTCTTTGGATTTTAGGATTTGTGTAAAAACAGTGTGTGAGAATGGTTGAAGCGGAAATAAGTGAACATTAAAATTTGGAAGAGAACTCATTGAAGTCTCGGGCCCACTGGGCTGGGGTTCTAGGGCATCGACATGTCCTCGAGATGTTTCCTTGCGTTGGGGAGGATGACCTATAGTCATTTCGGCCCCGGATCTTCATTTAGCTTTAAAACCTAAACCCTACAATTTCCTTTTTTGAAAGACATTGCTTGGGGTATATATGGGATCTAGGAACGGTAAGAACACACTTCCTAACACTACCTTGATAACTAATAGGAGCGACTAAGCTGGGTATCGGTGGATCTAGTGATAAGTATCCATTTAACCCCAGCTTGCCAAATGTCTACACGTTAGTGAGGGCATGCCTAGGAGATTTTAACTAAGGTGAAGCGGGAACCTGAATACCGCATAAATGCTTACACATGAAAGCGAGCGACCGGCTGCCTCAGCGGCACCTAGTGGCCTTCCCCTTCAAGGATGAGGGGGTTTTAGCCGAACATCCCTTGATTTTTCATCATCAAGGGGTGTTTGGCTACCAAGAAAATGCAAGAAAATGAAGGAAAGGGAGAGAAAATCACAAACCGGTAGGAGAGAAACCCCGTGCCCCGATTTTATTGATTGATTGATGGACTGAAAATTGATTGATGTTACAAGCAAGACTGAGCTTTTATAGGTGCTTAGTATCAAGGAAATTACAAAAATGTGTAAAGGAACCAAAATTACATCAAGGGAAAACTTGTACAAAACCGGCGGGTCAAAAGCGTCAACAACATGAGTGAAGGGCTGGAGTATTGCGAAATTTGCGACTGTGAGAGTGCGAGGTTAGAGTTTTTCGCGACCTGCTAAATTTCAACGCTTTTCTCTTTTTGCATTTTTGCTCCAAATCTCCTCTAATTCGATCATGCATCTTCGAATTCGGCTCGGGTTCATCGTGTTTGAATGTCCAGTTGAAGATAATAGGAAGCATTTTACTGCAAAACTACTAAAAATAACTACAAAATGTGATCAGTAGCAAAGTCGGGACCTCAATGTATCAATTGGGTTATTTAAGTTGATTAGTACACAAAAAGTGCTTAAAACCTGCAATAAACAAGGCTCAAAATAACACTATTTGGGCACTAATCACTCCCCCAGCCCAGGCATTGCTTTAGTCCCTTAGCAATGATAAAGAATGAAGATCATCTGCAGGATATATGTATCTTGAGGGTTGTCACGTTCCAAAAGTGTGTGTATTAGTAATGCTTTACCCTCGATATGAAAAATTGGGACTCCACTACAAAAACGGCTTGGAAGAATAAGTGCCATACGGGGAAAAGTTCGAGGAAGCGGAGTGTGCCTTCCGAAATCAACTTTGAACTTCCCACCCGCAATCCTATGTGTTTGGGTGATCGGTTTCCGCGATAAAACAAAACTACTTCTTCCACACACCCACACACACTGACGAGAGCTATTGTAAGGTCTTGGAGCTGATGACCAACCTAAATAGATCGGAGTCTACTCTTATTTCACACCTCTTTTTGTATTGTATGATCTGTCTCTTGTGAACTCGACTTCACAGTACGTATGCAGGGGATCCATAGATGACTCGACCGACTAAGGTTTAGGGCGTAGTGAGAAAAGGATCTTTCGGCCACTAACTGCAAGTTTACCTCGGACTCAGAGATGATTTGAAGTCCGAGCACCTACAACTCGGCCCAAGCTCACCCATCCACCACATGTGAGAACAAGTCGGTGGCTCCCGACCCGGTTGGCTTAGGGCACCGGGCTTTAAAGGCTTTGCTTAGTAGACCCCTCGGACCGTGCTCGGGTTTCAAGCAGCGTCGTGGCTTTGCAATTTCGCTTTTTCTTTTCTTTTTCTTGTTCTTTTCTAATGGAAGACTTCATTGGCCTTCCTCATGGGAACCTTAACCTATTATAGGTGGTGACGAAGTAAGGCGGTTTGCTGAGTAAAATAAAAGGTATCTGCGACTTACCTAAACTGTGTGGCCGCGTCTTGTGTGTGTGGTTAGCTAAGGTGGATGAAAGGTTGAATGCTCGGGGACTTCAACTAACCATCTGTAATCATGCATGAAACTATTCTAGCATTACGATGGTATCATACGTGCTTCAACTTTTCAACTACGGGAAGGCGAATCCTCGCGAAAATTGGGGCTAAGAAAAAAATCAATTTGCAAAAGTGTAGCAAAATGGAGTTGTATGATATATATAATGGTGCATTTCACAAAAATTTCAGCTTTTCAAAATGAAGTATATAGCAATCCATTAACATACAAGTAGACTGGCGAGCAAGTGGTACAAACAAAGGGCGAAATCGGAGTGCCCAGAACATCCACTTCCTAACAACTCTCTCTCTCACCCTCACCTCGACCAGTACTTGTGTCATGATGAGGGTGTGAATCGGAAAGTTAGTGGAGGAAGTGGTACCTCCTGGGGTCAGGTGGTTGGTGAGAAGAGCGTCTCGACTGGACAAGGCGAGAATGTTTCTTTATTTGGGAGGGATGTGAGACTGGATCTGACATGTTTGCGGTACCCGATGCCTCCCGAGGTGCAAATAGTGGTGGAGGGCGTCTTCTTGGGGAGGGTAGTGAAAGGCTTTGAGGAGGGACGTGGGAGGCTGCGGGAGGCCATGTGACTCTGGGCATGAGGATTACGGATCACAGTGCTGGGATGTCAGCGGTGCGGGTGCATGCGACCTCGGTCGCAGTCGTCCTATCTGCGGGGGGTGGCATGGGAACACATGGGCGCGGTGGTGGAGAATGCGGACTATAGCGTGGTGAGAAAGTCACTGGTGGAGATGGTAATGTCTTTGCGGGTGTGCGAGTGCTCTCGGCCTTGACTATGTACGAATGAAGCGATGGGCATGAAATTTGAGGAGCTGCGAAGGATAGAGGGCACCGGGCGGAAGATGCGGAGCTGTGGTAGGTGGAGGTACGCGGAGGCCCGATCTTTGGGCGAAGGAGATGGAGCCGGAGGCTCCTCGGTGTCGGCTATGGGGCGGTCTGGGGTGGAATCTCAGCAGTAAGGCTAGTCTCGTGCGGATTCAGGGAGCGGAAGATGAAACCGCGAGGCATAGCACGCCCGCCGTCGGCGATGGGGTGGCCTCACTGTGCGTGCGACTCTCGATCGGGGCTCGTCGGGAAACCTATGTGTTCCTAGCACGGCCGTGCGAAGTCAGCGGAAATAGAAGAGTGATGGACTCATTTCGAGAGGCAAACTCGGTGTGGACCACGTCCTCGAGAGAGTGGAACAAGGCCCGTCATGATCATTTCGCCCCACTTGAGAATTTCAAACCCCGTTGGCACTCACGAGGAAATACGATCTGAGGCTTACGAAATGGCTTAGTTAGGCCATGATATGGTATATCAATAGCGTGCGGCTGCGGTGCCTCTGAGTGATATAGTCTTACAGCGGTGGCGATCCATGGAAGCCGGACCATCCTAGTCGGGGATGGGGCCGCTGTATGGTGCGTGCGTTGTCGAGGACCGCCGGCGGATGGAGGCATTTGTGATGTCGGAGGCCAGAGTATCACGGCCCAGGCCATCCATGGAAAAATGCAGAGCAATCGGGTTGGCCTCTCGCCTAGACGTCATCGTGTGATAAAACTCAATGGCTACCCGAGGATAAAAATAACGACACGGCATCATGAACGGCTCCAAGTGATATCTCTGCACAAGGAGCATGGGTCTGGCTACAGGTCATCGTAGTGCAGAGATCGTCAGTAAACCTCCCAGGTGGGGTCTCTCTCAACTGCCGGTCGAGTGTTATTCCCAGGGATGGGAGCTGCAATGAAATGGAGTCGCTGATAATGGATCTTTTTTTTTTTTTTTTTTTTTTTTTTTTTAGCACCAGGGATAGTTCGAGGCTCGGCGTTTTGTAAGGCGGTGAGAATGCGCCGGGTTACCAGTGGGCCCAATGACTCCTCAGGCACAGGCCCGGCCTTCTGCTTGGATGGGGCCCTCGGTGGCCTCGGATGTGGAGGAGATGGTGGAGTGGGGCTAACCCTAGTATGATATCTCCTCTGGGCAGGGGCCACAGAGGATGAGCCCACCCAGGGCGGCGACGACCTTTGCCTACCAGCGAAGCGGGGGCATAGGAGGTGGCGGCGGCGGCTCTGCAGGCGCGGCTGCGGGACCGGGACAGCCCGGAGGAGTGCGGGTTGGGATAGAGGGGCCGCGCGGCAGCCACGGCTGCGAGCAATAGGGCGTAGCCAGTGGGCTGGGTGGGTCCGGCCCCGGTGGCGGATGCTCTGGAGTGGAGGTGCAGGTGGGGAGGGAGGTGGCGCACCGCGACCAAGGGATAGCCAAGTGAGTCTTCGCTATTGTTGGGCTTAGAGGATATCAAATTTGAGAGGGAGAGAGGAGTTTCAAAAACTGGGAAGGTGAAAGGTGAAATGAAAATGAAGGAGAAAAGGGGTTTATATAGGGGAGGGGGTAGGTGAGAAGACATGGACAATTAATGGCCTTTAGTGGCCATAAATTGGATGGTTAAAAATTATAGGGGGTTTGTTGGGGACAGTGAAGCAGGAGAGTTGCAGGCAAAAACAGGGGAAGATGAACAGTGTTGCGAAATTTCGCGGAGTTACGCGAAAATTCGCGACACAGAAAATTCGAGAGCCCGAAATTTAGTTTCTCCCCAACCTTTGGAACACACACCCAACAACAGACCAAAATTTAAATTTAAAATTTAAAATTTAAAATTTAAAATTGAAAATTTTTCTATTGAAAATTTTGAAAATTTAAGGATGTTTAGGAAAATCCTAGTTAAAATTTGAGTAATGTAAGCGAATTCCATCAAAATTTGGAGTGGTTTCCCGAGTTCTGCGGGAACCACTCTGATTGTGTAGCAGAGGAGTTTCATGGGGGTCGGGAGGGAGAAGCTCCTCCGTGCTTGGAAGTGAGGTGTCTTTGCCGATTGAGTTAGGCTTCCTACTCCTTTGTTTTAAGCATCCTTGCTCTCTCTGGTGGTGTTGGTGGGATGGCCCGATGCGGGGAGATTCTTGATTAATGCCACGAGTAGAGGTGAAATTTGAATCAACAATATTTATATACACAAGTTCACTCCTCTGCTAGTAGTCAAGCTACTACGTATAGTGGTCTGGTCGAACACGAGAGATGGGGTTTTTCATCCTAAAATGGTTTACATCGGTCTGTGAAAGGTAAAGGCTTTCTATTTGGACTCTTTGGAATTGTGTTTCAAAAGCGATTAGGAATGGTTTGAAGCCCGAGGAGTGTAAAAACTGAAGTTAAAGGTGAAAAAGTTAACTTTGAAGAATTGGAGTCACTAACTTGGCAAGTTAGAGACGAAGCAATCACTCGGGTTTTATCGCAAGCGTTATGACAAGCAACTATAGTCCACGGCATAGCGGGATCTATGTTTAACTAGCAAACCTCACCCTTGAAACAACTCTATTTGAGTCAATAATTATGCGGTTATGGCCCTTTCTTTGTTTAAAACCTGACATTTAATATCATCTCGGAGGCTCGTAAAGAGACCATCCTAAGAAATCACGGAGTCCTAAAGCATGGAGAATATTGGCCAAATCAATAGCATTTAAATGCTATGCAACCTACTAATTTGAGAAACTTTAACATATAAATATCATTTTAGAGGCTGTAAGGGCTTATACAAAGATACCAGGTACCTCTCTCGAATATGCCTTCGGATCTGGCATGGAGAGTATTAGCCCAGTGTGACCGGTGATGTTATCTGTGTGTTTGAGAATATAAGGGCGTAAATGCACTACAGCTTTGAGTACGAGAGGAGACTGACATGCGTATGCCCTATGAAGCTAGCTTCCTTCCTCTTCAAAGAAAGGAGGCTTAGCCAAGCATCTCTTGAGTTGTCATCCTCAAGAGGGGTGTTTGGCAGCCGAGAAAGGGAGAGAAAGAGGAGAGAGAAGAGAGAAAAGCAAAACCTAATTAAAATAAAAGACTTTATTTACAAAAATGAAAACTTACAAAATATCTTCTCTCCCCCAAATTGTTGCTTGAATTTTTTTGAGTTACAAACGAGAGGGAGGCTTATATAGGCCTCCTCAGGTATGAAAATGCCAAAAAAACCTATCAACTTAGGCTAAGTTAAGGATAATAGAAGTGGCTGCAGCCAGAGTTTGGAGTCGGTTTGGCATTGAGTACAAGAACATGTGAGGCATCGATTTTAAGCTGAGCTCTGAAATTTAGCTAACTAGCGAGTGCAGATACAGCGAAAACGTAATTGTTGGGATGGCCCGATTTGTGGCTAATGAATTTGGCTAAGCTACGCGAAATTAACGTGAATGGCGAGAATGCGGTTATTTTCGGTTGGGTGGTGCTCAGCGAGTGGGATGGGTTTAGCGAAATTTGGTGTTTTAAATGGGTTGCAAATTTCGCTAAGGTTGCGGTACTGTAATCTTAGCGAAAATTTTCAGCCAGCGAAAATTCTGCATTGTTGTTCTTATTTTACTTTAAATCACGCCTTCAAGCGCATCGATTTTCTTCGCACATGAGTTTTTCTCATTGATTCTAGAAATTTGGTTGATGGGCTGAGACTTAGTTGACTTCATGATTCATCCTTTGTATTGAGATTGAACTCCAAGAGTGCCTGAGAATACCTGAAAACAACCCGAAAATACCCTCTAAAATGGCGTAAGTGAGTCTTAAGAAAACTGAACACTTCAATTGGTATAAATGACATGATTAATGCGTAGCACTCGAAACTTTATCCTAATATAGGGTTGAAATTGCACTTTTGGGCGTGTCCTTACCTAACCCGAACGTTGCTAGTCCGCCATGTTAAAATAAAGGAGATGCATGTGGTGATTTTCAAAAGTTATTATTGGTTTATGTACATACTCAAGCAATACCTTAAGGCGAAAAATTGAAATCCAAATTTGGCAGATATGAAGAATCAAAATCATAAGAGAACAATTTGAGTCAAAAACTGGTTCATGAATTATGCAGCAGGAGGTACCACTAAAGATCTAATGGTTCTTTCATGTGACCGGGATGAAGCCAGAAAATAACTGCAAAATTTGTCTCACTCCCCTGACCTAGCAGCGTGGCCTTAAGGCGTTGAGCGACTCTAGATAGGGTTAGTCACACTTTTCTTTCTTTTTCAACTACATTGTAGGATGCAATGCTTAAAATTAGACTTCACCAAAATTAAGATTATGCTTGAAGGTCCACCAGATGACTCCCAACGATTAAGTTTAGGGCATCGAAGCGAAAGGATCTTTCGACCCTGAGCTCTAAAGGCTTCACCGGGACTCAGAATGGCTTGAAAATCAAGCACCTACAAATCGATGGAGCTCCTGCCTATCACGTAACGAACACTAAGAAATACGATGACTCCCGACAATTAAGGCGTAGGGCATCGGGTTTCAAAGGCTTTCGCGGCCACACCCCTCGGATGGGTGCTCGGGTTTGAAATGAAAACTTCAGAGCTTTATTTTTTCTTTTCTTCTTTTCTTTTTCTTTTCTTTTCTTTTTCCTTTTTGGAAGACAACATTGGTCTTCAAGTATGGGTAACACAAACCTATCTGGGTTGCCAACATGCTTAAGTGCAGGCTAATACCATGTGAGGAAAGCGGGAACAAATTCATGACTATTGAAATAATGGGTGCGTGTGTGGGAATTAGCATAAGGAGAAATTTCAAGTTGAGCATGCGAGACTGGCGACCAAAAGTGTTTCAAGCATGGAATTTGTTCTAACATAGAGGTGACAAATAGTGATTCAATTTTCAACATGAAGCTTGATTCAATTTGTCGATTAGCAGATTCAATTGTCGATTGAAAGAAAAGCTGTTTTTATTAAAGGCCTGAAACATGATAATAATATAGTGTAAATATATAAACTGAATAGCTTTTGATATAGCCAAAGTGGCTAATACATGAATATCAAGCTAAACACAAAAATATCACTGCCTACTATGGCTAATACATAAATCTAATCAAGATCGTTGGCGGTTGATAAAGAAGTGATAACTTATCACAAAATCATAAAAGAGACTGGCTCACCTGCTGGCGTGGTGGTGGTGGAAGCACGAAGGCTGCTGCGTTTGCTGCGAGCTTCGAGGAACATCAAAGGCGGCGGCGCCAGGTGGGGTCACTCTCTGTCGAGACACTGAGGAAGACCGAAGGGTGAGATTCATGTCGTGTCGGTATGGAATGGCCCCGGGCGACCTCAGTCTGGGGCTGCTGCGTGAATCTTAATGAGCGAGATGGCATCCATCACGCGGCTATCTCGAGCTAGCATGGATGTACTTCCGTTGAATGATGTCTTTGAGGAATACTTGTTGGGCCGAGAGTATCAGTGCGGTATGATGTATTAATGTGGAGGAGATGGAGGTGAGCGATACGGAATGGGAGTCCTGCGTACCTCGGGCTCGGGGGGGCGGGCATATCATACGTGTGGAGTCCTGGGCTCTTTGACCGACACCTCACCTCTTTGGATCTGCTGTAGTGTGTGGAAAGAGGCAGGGCACTAGTCGTCACAGCTCTCTTGACATGACCGAAGACATCGGACCTCATCTGATCTGGGCTCCTCTGGAAATCTAGATGTAGAGACGTAACATAAGTCGCGGCATAGAGTAATGGAGGCTCTGCTGCGTGCAGGTCCTTAGATGGACGCCTCCTCGGCTGCTTGAGGAGGGGCCATCGCGGCTCGGGGGTGGGCAAAATCCCTCGAGATCAGGTAAAGCCTCGGGGACCGGCTCCCTCTCTGCATAATCGCTGCGGAGAAATAAGCTGGTGCGGAGCAATTGGTCAATCGAGCATGGCGGGAGGCGCCTCCTTTGTAGAATCTTTGGACCCGGCGGTGGTGTCTCGGCGGTCTCGAACCATCTCCTGTGGCGGGTGGACCCGATCTACGTATCCCTACGAATTCTTGTGGTATGCGAGGCCCAAAGCTGAAATGTCGGATGCTCGAGTACACGGGCGGTCATCGATGCGGGGCGGCTTCATGTGGGTGTCTCCTCCACTAAGGATATGTCATGGAGTGGTGAGGCTGCCAACACACTCTCGGATAATATCTTGCTTAGGGGAGTCATGAAAGGTAGGAGTGAATACTCCTCGATCAATCGCATAGACTCCCGGTATCTAGGGTCAGCCCTCAGCGCGGGAACGTCATAATATGACTCCTGATGGAATGGTCGGCGATGGAGTCGTGCATTCCGAATGGGTTTCCTGCGAAACGATGGCCTCCGAATCCTTGAGCGAGGCGACGGTATGGTGATGAAGTCGCCTCGGCGGGGCGATGCGGCAGTGGCGGTGCGGCCAGAGGATGATGACTACGCGCGGGCCGATGTGCGGGCCGCTTGGGAGCGGGCCCTCTGGCTCCTCGGGGCACGGGTGAGTGGGGCCGGGGTCATCAGTGTCTAATAGCATTACGGAATCCGGGGCTCTCGATGGCCTCGGGGACCCGTAATAGTCTTTGGGCGGGGCCAGTGGGGGAACCTCTCTCGGGCGCGTCTTGGGGTCTCACCAGCGGCCGAAGGCGGGACCACGCCCCAGATGTACGAACCATACGATATCGAAATAAAGCTATTTGAAAAGGGCTCGCTCACTTGAAAATGCGAGACCACTGTAGTCTTGTTCAGAAGCTCTGCATGCCTCTTGAATCCCTGCGAAGCAAGTTAACGAACCCCGGGAGCTCCTTGGATATAGCCATCGACCTGAACTAAGCAGACAAGGCTCGATAATGAGTCACTGTGGGGACAGGGCTTGCAAGAAAATTTGAGCCAGAACGCGGTATCACAGCGATGAAGGCTCGAGGTTTGGGGCGATGAAACGTCGAGAACCGTCTTGTAGCGTGGTGGGCTGGCGAAGGCTCGGTCGAGTGGTGCGTGCGTGACGGGGATGACGCCTTCGGCTTCAGTCGGCCGAGCACGGGGTCGCAGACTCAGGCGGAAATGCGCGGGCGGTACAGCGACTCGGGATCTTCTTACGGGACACGAACTCTAGCGATGGCTTCGGGCGGTCGGTGGCCCGATGAAGGCTTGTGAGGGGAGGTAAAAACTGGAAGATGCAGGGCTTCGTTGGGAGGGAAGGAATGTGAAGTGGCATTTTGGTTTGCCCTCGGGGTTTATATAAAGACCGTTTTTGTGGCGGTAGAGATGAGATGCTCCCACTGCCAAATTTCGCCCATGCAGCGAATTTGACCTCTTGGACTCTTGAAATCATGAAAATTTTAAATTAATTAATAAAATTATGTGAAATAAAAATTATTGTTAAAATTTACCATATAAAACTAATATTAAAAATTCAAAATAAAGTCTTATATATAAACTAATTTACCAAGAAATGAACTACTGAGATTAAAAATTTTCGAAACTAACTAAAACTAACAAGTGGTAACTTAAAAACGAAAGAAAATAAATGTGTGGAGCGCAATTGAGTTTTTATTGCGAACAGGTTCAATTCCGGAGTACTCAAGGGGGGGTCGAGGAGAGTGATAAGCCCATCGTGGCGGTAGCTCCATGGTTTTGGGTGACCGAAATTGTTGATGTGGTCGCTGCGATGGCTTTGGAATTGATCAGTGACTGCCGGTTGGTGTTGTTGGCAAGACGAAATTTCTTCATTTTCTTGGCTGATCCTCCTTACTTCTTGGGTACTTTGTTTTCCTGCATGCGATCAGACAAACAACTGTCCTTAAATTTGATTTTGGTTTCTATGACTCATGTTTGTTGTTCAAATGAAAGATGTTCAACTCCATGGTCATGTTACCAAAGGTTAATTGCATGAGCTCCATTCGAACAATTTATTATTGCATTAGCGTGGCAGGGGAAACGAGTCCTTTCCTAAGATGGTGTAGGCATATGATTGGGTTCACTAGCAATTGGTTGAGTGTCAAGTACACAGAAATCTTGGGTAGTAGAGAGATTTATTACATTTTTACTAAGACATCCTCAACTGCTCCCCTTAGGGATTTTCAGCGATCTATCGGCCAATGGCTGATAGTGTGATGTTAGTGGAGTTTAAGTTTTTAAACCTAGGTACCTTGTGTATTCGAATACGGCATTAGGTTCTGGCTCATCCAGCCCGAAAGGACTTTCTATGCAATTCCACAGTATGGCGAAATTGGAGATCCGAGGATCTTTGTATTTGTGAGGTATTTGCTTTGGATTATAGCGACATGTTCGGTGAAATGCCTTCTTCTCAATGCCTAATCACTTTTAATTGTGCAAAGATCTTTCAAAGTTTTTGCATAGCGGGCACTTGTTTGATTATGTCGATAAAGGTATGTTAACCTTCCGCTTGCCTTAAAGCCTCGAGTCTTTGCTTGTTGGAGTTGCCCTTCTTCTTTCCTCTAGTGCTTGTGGAAATGGAGGTGGTATCGATATTTCATTGAATCCTCCTCTAGGAGAATATGCTCGAGGTTACGAATTCTTCTCGAACAGATTCAACAGGCTTTGGCATAGGTTGATCGACCTCTTTCCTTCTAAGGGTTGTTATGGCCTTAACTTACCTCATCCATTCCCGGTGTTGGATGACCCTGCCTCATGAATCCCTTTAGGATTTGGAAGTGTTTAATGATGGAAACCTCCCTCTCTCTCTTGTACCTCAAGCAACTTGTTGATCTTGGTGATTGAATCACGCAGGTTATCAATTTTTAAGTTGAGGTGCTCTCCCAGCCCGCTCCCATTCTCTTATTCGGTGTACTCTCTGATGTCAATCCTTTGTGCCAGTTGCACATTGATTCCTTTTTGTTCCTCAACAAAGTTACCCACCACCTTACTCAAATTCAATATGGCCACTCCCACGGGAGAAGAGGATAATGGTTGTTGTATTTGTAAAGAGCTCAGCGAGGTTTGCTTGCACAGGGTACATAAAGGAGAGTTTGGTCTCCATCTTGAGAATTAGGTGATTCCTCAATTGGAATTGTAAGGTATTACCATATGGAGCATTGGATTCTTGTGGCTTGTATTGTCCTACAGTGTTTGCATTCGACATCAAATCCTTCAACGCGTAGGGGCCATAGGGCATGGTTCTCTTTGGGTGCGCGGGGGATTGGAAATTGGTGCAAGGATTGGATTGTGCGGGATTTTACGATCCTTTGCATGCACCTTCTTGAGTTGTTTGCCTTCAAGCTCCTCTACTTTCCTTGCTAGGGTTGAAATCCTAGCTCTCATCTTCTTACCGCGATTGCATACATCCCACCCCTTGAGTTAGCGTGGGTCTCATCCTTTCAATTCTCCCAGGGTTAGGCTCATCCGACCCTTAGAAGTTTGACCACGTAATTTAAAATCCATGGCTGGGATGCTTACTCGAGAAAGTCTCACTCACACATGGTTTCCAAAAAGCTGCCTCATGGCAGAGACATACCACCATAGAAGTGGTTCACCAACATCAAGTGTCAAACCCATGATGGCAGGGCATGCAGCGATGGTTTTCCATAAATCTTTCCCAACAGCGATAAAATCTCTCTCACCATCTTTGTTTTGCAAAGGTATAAATTTGTCTTTTCAAATTATTAGTCTTATGAGCACTGAAAAACTTCTTCAGGAATTCAGCTTGCAGCTCAGCCCAATTTCTAATGGTTCTAGGCCTCAATGAGTTGAGCCATATCTTGGCCTTGTCCTTAAGGGTTAATGGAAATGCTTTGAGCTTTAGCAAATCCATGTCCATCATACCTTCTTTAAAGGTAGTGCAAACCTCCTCAAAATCCCTAATATGAGTGTATGGATTTTCATTTTCCATACCATGATATGTGGGAGTAGGGGTACCAAATATGGCCTCGCTCACTACATCTTGTGGGAGGAATGTCTGAGGATGGGGCACTAACTCTAGGAGGGTGGATGTGATCCCTCATGGTTCTATAGGAATTTGGATTCATGGGGGTTCCTGGTTGACTCTGTTGTTCCTCAGGTATGGGATCCATGGAATCAGTATGTACACTGACTTCACTAGCTAGGTCGAGTTATTATTACTAATCTATTCAATCTACGATGTGTCTCTATCCCTTTGTTTGCATAACACATTGCAGTGTAGAGACAACAGAGAACTAAGCTTGCAAAAAGGTTAATATTAACTAACTAACAATAAAGCGGCCAGATGACGAGATGGCCAAAAACGGTGCGATTCACGCTAATTCTTTAAAAACTATGCGGAGTTCCTATGACGAGTTGTAAGAGTAAAGTTACCTTCACTTGTGATGTGGATCACAAGTACTCTTCAACTTACCATTTGTAGTTTGGCACCATCCGACAACGGCGCCATTTGATTACCGTGCCACGGTAAATTTGGTGAATCAGCGTATTTATATACCTAAAGTTCCTCCTACTACAGTAGTCAAACTGCTGCGGTATAGTGGTCTGGGATTGAACACGGGGATGGAGTTTCTAAATCCCCAAAAATGGTTTGCATACAGTGCATGAAGGTAAGGCTTTCTATTTGGACTCTTTGGAATTGTGTTTCAAAAAGCGATTAGAATGGTTTAGGCGAGAATTATAAAAGCGAAGTTAAAGGTGAAAAAGTTAACTTTGAAGAATTAGGTCACTAACTTGGCAAGTTAGGGGCGACAAGTGTCCTCGGGTTTTATCCTCGCGTTATGACAGCAACCTATAGTCACAAGCATATGGATCTATGTTGCTAGCAAACCTCACCCTTGGAAACAACTCCCCATTTGGTCGATACGGTAGCATGCGGAGTTGGCCGCACCTCTTCATTTAAAACCCTAACATTTTAATATCATCTGGAAGGCTCGTAGACTATCAAAATCCACAGTCCTAAAGCATGGAGAGTATTGGCCAAATCAATAACATTAAATGCTATGCAACCATAATTTGAGAAACCTAACATATAAATATCATTTTAGAGGCTCGTAAAGACCATCTAAAGAATCACGATTACCTCTCTCCTTTGAATATACTTGGATCTAAGAAGCATGAAGTATTGGCAATTAATGACGTTGATGTTATCTGACCATGTTTTGAGAATATAAGGGCCATAAATACACTACACATGGCTTTTAGTACAAGAGGACAACATGCACTGTACCCACCACCCGAAGCTAGCTTCCTTCCTCTTCCAAAGAAAGGAGGCTTGTGGCTTATCTCTTGAGTTGTCATCCTCGAGAGGGGTGTTTGTAGTAGAAAGGGAGAGAAAGGAGAGAGAAGAGAGAAAAGCAAAACCTAATTAAAATAAAAGACTTTATTTACAAAAATGAAAACTTACAAAATATCTTCTCTCTCCCAAATTGTTGCTTGAATTTTTTTTAGGTTACAAAACAAGAGGGGCTTATATAGGCCTCCTCAAGGTATGAAAATACCAAAAAACCTATCAACTTGGCTAAGTTAAAGGATAATAGAGTAATACACCAAGTTTGGAGTCGGTTTGGCGTGGTACAAAACATGACGAGGCATCAATTTTCTTAGAGTACGCAGAATTTCGCTAACTAATGAAATTATGATTACAACGAAGGCATCATTGTTGGGATGTGTTGTTATTCGTAGAATTTATTAATAACGAGAAGATTCATTATGAATCAGCGAGTCGATTATTTTATTGAGTGGTTCTAAAGTGGATGGATCGCGGGGTGCGTGTTTAGCTAAGGTTGCGGGGTATTCGCTAAGGGTTGCGAAATTTTCGCGATCTTCGCCGAGAATTCGCAAACTTAGCGAAGAATTCTGCATTGATCATGCCTTTCATCACGCCTTGGTATCGATTTTCTTCACTTTGCCTTGGTTTTCTCGGTGATTCTAGAAATTTGGTTGATGCATTTGAGACTTGAATTCAACTAAGTTCATCATTTGTATTGAGATTGAACTCGATAGTGCCTGATCACGCAAAACAACGAAATACCCTCTAAATGGCATAAGTGGTACTAGAAAACTTGGGTACTTCCAATTGGTATAAATGACATGATTAATGCGCAAAAGCACTGAAACCTATCTAATATAGGTTCAAAATTGCACTTTTGGCATTAATCCAGTCTTCGTGCTTCTTTGTTCTTTGTTAATTCTTCTGTAAGTTCTTGTGCCTTGTATTTTCCTAACATTTGCACCACTCGGGCATACTTCATCGGGTCTTGCTCCTCATCCTGGCGAAACATGCTTGTTGCTCCGTGAAAAATGTTGAGCTACAGTCGTATTCTTAGAAGGTGAAATTGCGTGACTCCATTCGGAGTTGATTATGGCATTAGGTCTTGGCGAAAATGGCCTCGAGTATGATGGGCACTTGGTTAATGCCCTATGCCACTGGTTCTGTATTAAGAACCACGAAATCACGGATAGTTGGGAATTTGTCTACCTTCACCAAGACATCCTCAGCTATTCCTTTGGTATTTTCATTGATCCCTGATCCATGGGATAGGGTGTGTTGGTGAGCTTAAAGCTCCCCGAGCCTGCTTTGCTTGTACCGCCCAGTATGGCGGTAGGTTGCTGCCCGCTCCCGGATCTAGTAGTGCCTTATCATGCAAATCCGTCAATGTTGGCGAGATGGTGGGGATCTGCGGATCTTTGTATTTCACTAAGGTTTTGCAGGATGAGGTGACTTGTTGTCAGGAAGGCCTTCTTATCGATACCCAACCCTTTCTTGGTGCGTGCTGGGTCCTTTAGAAATTTAGCATAGGTTGGCACTGTTTGATCATGTCAGGTGGGTACATTCACTTTTACCTTAGTACTTCGGGATGCACACCTTTGCTTGGGGCCTTCTTTTTTCCTCTCGGTGGCAGGGGAAATGGAGGAGGCATGCTTGTCTTCATCGAATCCTCTTTAATGAATATATGATCTGGCTCTACTTCCTCTTTTTCTCTGGTTTCTATAGCAGGTTTGGGCACTGGTTGCTCAATTTCCTTACCACTCCTCAAAGTGATAATGGCCTTAACTTCATCCATATTTGGTGCGGGCTCACTGGCATAGCTTAGTTCATGCACTCCCCAAGTTAGGCGGTAATAAGGAAGGAAATCTCCCTTGCTGTGTTTTGCTGATTAGTCAGCCTTGTGATGGATAGTGCAAGGTATCAATTTTACGATTGGGGCTGTTATGGAGCCATCAATTCTTTAACTCCACGGAGCTTTCCACATTTTCTATTCTTTGATTCATCTGAGCATTAATAGCTTTCTGCTCCTCTACAAAATTCCCCACCACCTTGCTCAAATTCATAATAGCCTATTCTACTGGGGAAAAGGATGGTGGCTGCTGCTGGTTAGAGGTGGACCCATACCTTGCTCTTTGCTATGCACTTGGGAGCATTATCTTTGGAGGTTTAGGCTTCCGGAGGTTGGGAGTGGTTCTTCCGGTTGGGATTAGCAGGTGTTGCCATGCGGGCATCGGTGGTAGCTATTTTAGCCCACAACATTTGCATGTTCAGCCATCAAATCCCTTACTGAGGTAGAAATTGGACAATGCTCTCCTTGGTGGCCGTGGATGTGATTGAAGCTGTGGTTGGTCGGGCATAGATGCCTCGGTCTTTGCTCGACCTCATGCGATTTCTCTAAGTTCTTCCCATCCTCCTAGCCGGGAATTGGACAACCAGCCTTTAGTTCTACTTCCTCCCCGATTGAATACATGCACCTCCTTTTATTGCTGGTGGCACATGTGCTCGGTTTCCACCAGGATTTGGTTCATCCCGAGCTTTGGGAGGTTTTCGACAACATAGTTGAAGTCCATGGGTACGCATCTGGATTCTTAATATTGAGAAGTCCCTCACACATGGTCTCCAAGTTGTTTTCATAGCTTAGGGACATTCCATCGTAGAAGTGGTTTACTAGCATCAGGTATTAAAGTCATAGTGTGGGCATGCATTGATGGTTTCAGATACCTTTCGATGCGATAAAATTTTTTCCTTTGTCGTGGCGTAAAGGTGTAGATTTGCCTCTTCAAATTGTTGGTCTTGTGTACGCTTGAAAGAACTTCTTCAAAAATTACGCTGCGGCTACGCCCGATTCTAGTCCTTAGCCTTAGTGAATTAAGCAAATTTTGGCTTTGTCTTTGAGGTTAAGGAAAGGCCTTGATTTCGGTAAATCATATCGATTGCACATTCTTTGAAAGTCGTGCAAACTTCCTCGAAATCCCGAATGTGTGTGTATGGATTTTCGTTTTCCATTCCATGAAAAGTTGGGAGACGAGGAACCGGATAAGGCCTCCACTTTGCCACATCCTCGTGAGAGTACATGTCCATGGGGTGCACTTCACCGCTTGGGGGTATGTGATCCCTCATTGACACAGTAAACATTGGCTCACTTTGAACCCCATTATTAGCTCTGCTACTCTTGGTGGGGGCTCCATCACAGTTCTTGTGCGTGATTTCACACCCACTGTTCAGCTGGAGCACTAAGCCTTTCCAATGCACTGCGAGTGTTTTAATCCCCCCTTTGCATCGCGCATGAACCACAAACCTGACAAGCAAGAAACCAACAAAAACAAGGCTACCAAAAAGGTTGTTGTTAGTTAGAATAAAAACAGGGAAAAATCTGTATGAACAGTACAAAACTCCAAATTCCCCTGCAGTGAACTGTAAATGGGAAAAATGGTAAAATAAAAAAGAAATGAGAATTCACCAATGCTTGTGATGTAGATCACAAGTTCAATGCTTCTCTTTCGCACTAGGCGCGTCAGCTTAGCGGCGCCATTTGATTCGTTTGTGGCCCGAAGTAGGTGTGGGAATCAACAAAATTTGTATCTGAGGTTCCTGCTGGTAGCAAAGCTACTTTGCGATATAGTGGTCTAGAAATTCGAACACGAGGATGGGTTTTCTTCGTGAGAAGAAGAGTTATAGCGGATTTAATGGTGTTTACTCTTTGGATTTTAGGATTTTGTGTAAAAAAACGATTAATGTGAGAATGGTTTGGAAGCCGGAAATAAATCGAAATAAAATTCGGAAGAGAACTCCTTGAAATCTCGGCCACTAGGTTAGGGATTACCACAGGCATCCGACATGTCCTCAGTCTTTTCCTCGCGTTGGGGAGGATGACCTATAGTCATTCCCAGAACCGAGATCTTCATTTAGCTTTAAAACCCTAAACCACAAAATTTTCCTTTTGAAGACCGGCATTAGCGGTATATGGGCTCAGGGCTGGTAGAAACCTGCTTAACCCTACCGTGATGATAACTAATAGGAGACAACTAATTGGGTATCAATGGATCTAGTGATAAGTATCCATTGAACCCCTGAAAACTTGAATGCGTTAGTGAGGGCATGCTGGGAGATTTTAACCCTAAGGTGAGAAGCGGAGCAGTACCCACGTAAATGCTTGCATGAAACCGAGAAGACAATGACTACCTCAAAGCGGCACCAGGTGGCCTTCCCCTTTAAGGATGAAGGGGTTTTAATGAGCATCCCTTGATTTTCATCATCAAGGGTGTTGGCTGAAAACGAAAAATGAAGAAGGAGAAAATATGAGCAGTAGGGAGAGGAAGCTTCATACTTGATTTGATGATTGATTGATGGGGCGAAGTTGATTGATGTTCTGAAGCAAGACTAAACATATAGGTGCTCGATTATCAAGAAATTACAAAAATGTACAAAGGGCAAAACTACATCGAGGAAAATTTATCTGAAAACCCTGGCAATTAGCGATCGACAATAGGAGTGAAGGGAAGCGATGTTGCAAAATTTACTTAACTGCGAAATTTGAAAAAGTTCTGAATTTTGCAACCACACTTGAAAACTCCACTACCTTCTTTCTCTTTTGCATTTTGCTTAAATCTCCTCTGATTCGATCATCGTCTTCGAATTATTTCTCGGGTTCATCGATGTTTGAATCGGATTGAATAATGAGGTATTTGGCTGCAAAACTACTAAAAAATAGCTACAAAATGTGATGGTAGCAAAGTGAGACCTCGATGTATCAATTGGGTTATTTAAGTTGATTAGTACACAAAAGTGCTTAAGAGCACACAATAACGGGGCTCAATAGCCTTGTTGAGCACTAATCATACACATTCACTCTACAACACCACACTTCTATCTCTAGACAATGGGTCTGAATAGCTATTTGTAGGGATTTATCCTCTTTTAAGATCTTACCATTTTTCCTTCTCGGTACTTCATAATTATCTCTTAGGACTGGAAATTGCTTGCCCTCATAGACAGGATAATGCAAGCCCTCTCCAAAATAAATTGTATCTCAACCATCAATTAGACAATAATTCTTTCTCCCCTTGATTAGAATCTCAGCTAACACAGGGTTGAAGTTATTTCTCTCAATTGAGGTGAAACCTCTCAGCATTAAATTTCTAGATCAGTAAGTGGATCCTTAATACCTCGAACACACCTCCTACGTCACCTAGGAGGAACAGACGAAGGTTGGATCTTCACTAGTGAGGTATCAAAGTAATCCTAAAAGTGCATTAGTTCAAATAATATTAGTGTAATTTACCCCCATATACTACTCATTACCCTCAGGTAGTCTCAACTTTGTGTCACTCATAGGGATTCCTTGAAATCAGAGCAATGATACAACTCTTTCTAGGTATCAAACACTGCTATTCAAAACAATTCAATATAGGAGTAATATCAATTAAATCACTTCAACTTTCATACTGGCTCTTATTATAACACTATAACAATAATCCCAGAGAAATTCTTCTTAAGGGAGATGAGCCTCTCAAATCTAGATCCTGAATGACAATGACTAGTTGATCGAGCAAATTCATTGAACTTGTAATCAAAATGAAAAAAAAAATGAATTGTAGAAAAATTCTTGGAATTCCATTGAAGTCGGACATAAATTTAAGCTTGATTTACATTCATCATTTCAGAATCCCGGTTGAGATCAACACTCTAATACGAAAGAAAGAAAAACTAAATCCTGAAAACAAACTAAAAAAATAGAAAATAAAATAAGAAAATAAAAAGAAAAATATCTGATGAGACTTGATTTGTCCCCAACACCACAGACTTGATGAACCACTACAAATACATACTTTATTCTAAGAGCTTCTATTTATAGGTTCAGGTCTTAGGCCATAAAAACGAGGTGAGAATCACATAACCCATAAATGCTGCCCTAGCTGCTGATGTCTTGTTGATGTCATGGTGATGTCGTGACATTGAGAGTTGTTAGTGTCGTGGGTGGCATCTGATGTTGCGACATTGAAAATTTGCTGAGTAATTCTAAATTTCCAGTGATAAGTCAATGTTGTGACGATGTCACGACATTGAGATTCAATGTTGTATATTAATTTCGATGTCGCGACATTGCCTTTCCTGTGTTGTGACATTGAGTTGATGTTACAACATTGAATTGGCGTCGCAGCAACTTTGCTCATAGTGTTTCAACTTGGATGCACCGAATTACAATGTTGCTTTACATTGTTGTAGTTCTTTGCTTTGATGTTGCGACATTTAATTGATGTTGCGACATTTAATTGATGTTGCAACATTGCCTCCTCAGTTCACTTGTTGATGTCACTATTGTAATACCCCAAATAAAACCCTAGTAGTTTATTACAGTTTAGAGGTATAATAAAAGTAAAACTTGTATTTTTAGAGATTTAGTCTTAGAGTGAAAAATGATAACCAGGAATTTATAAGAGTCGAATTATATAATGGTCAATTATAAAATAAGAACTCAAGGACATTATGTAAGAAGATTATATGATATTATAGAATAATGATAAGTGATTTTCAAATAGAATGAACTTTGAGGACTAAATAGCGAAAGGGAAAAAATTAAGCCCAAAATAAGATTTTTTGCCAAACATGGCCTTGTAACAAAAAGGGATGTCCCATAGACCAAGGGAGTTCTCATTTTGGCTTAAGGGAGAGCTAGGGCATGATTTGGAAGAAGAAAGGGAGAAGAAAGGAAGAAGGAAGAAGAAGAAGAGAAAAAGGAAGAGAAAAGCTAAAAAGGAAAGCTTTTAAGCTTTAAGGTTAGGAAAATCCTAACTTCCTCCATCTATGGGTATATTTTGATTTAGGGTTTGAAGTTTGGTTAAGGTTTGGAATTTCCTTCTTCTATTTTGTGTTTGTTTGTGTTGTGCTTTTGTTTTGGATCCTCAATGGAGAATTTTGGTGTTAAAAATGAGTTAGGATTCGTATGGTTCGGAGGGTGTTGTATTTTTCAACCCTTGCTCTTTGTCTATATAGCAGCGTTGAACCTTCAAATTGAGTGATTCTAATTTTTGTAATCTAGACTTCTTGTAGAATAACTCCTAAGAAGGAAGTGTAATCAAAATTCAGCCCATGGTGCGGAAAATTCTAGAACCGAATGCGAGCTCGAAAGGTAAGCTTGTGGGTTTATCCTCGATTTTGTACTTGATCTTGGTGTTTAGGTCATAGTTGAGTTTACTCACATCCAAATTGAGTGTTTCAATTTACATTGTAATCTAGACTTACGAGAAAACGACTTTCGTGAAGAAAGTATTACTGAAAATTGTGTTGGGAGTGTCCTTTTAAGGACCATTTTGTAAAATGGGTATGATAGAATTATAGAGGAAGTGCTGTCAAAATTTTCCCTGAACCCGTTTTCTTGTACTTGCCATAACCAGCCTCTGGCCTCCAAATTGGATGATTCTGGTTGAAGAAGAACCACTGAGGTAGACTGCAAAAAATGGAAGGAATGTAGAAGCGATTAGAACCTAAGTCCCTTGTTTTTGAGACTGAAATGAAGATACATGTTTTGATTTCTTAACATGGGTAGGTTCTGTATTTTGGCCATAAGTTAAGTAATAATGATCCAAATTAGATTATTCCAATTTCTACTGAAAATAGACTCATAGAATTACAACTTTTATGAAAGAAGTTTGGGTAAAATATGTTTTGTTTGTTCCCAGAAAATTGTGCAAATGAAGGTGAAAAAAATCTATTTCTGGGTGGGAAGAACATTTCCCATAATTTGACCTCTTTGGAAAAAATGCATTGTCAATGCATGGTAGTTATGATTTGAACATGTTGATATGTATGAATAAATTACGATCATAAGAATTGACTTGGAAAATAATAGGAATGAGGTTAGACCTATGTAAAATGTTCTGAATCACATTTATTTGTATGTCTGCTTAAGACCAGATAGTGAATAAATAGGAAATAGTGCTACGGAACTCCTGTTTAGTGTACTGGCATCTGTTGAATGCTTCGACTCGGCCTCTGTTTGCGCTTGGCACTCTGATTAGTGCTATGGCACTCCCTGTCAGTGCTTGGCACTCTGTATTGTATTGTCTTGTGAAGCGTACCTACGGGTACCTCTTGTAACCCTCTTGTCACAGGTGTACCTGTTGTTCATTCTTTGGTCTATGCGAGGCAAATATTTATATGAAAAGTACGAATAAGGACCAATATGCTTATGAAAATAAGAATTTATGTTTGTCTGACATACTTTTATGCCGTCTTTGTGTGCACCCTCGATTACCTTTGTTCGAAATATGTACTCCTATGAGAGAGATGAATATGATGACCTGCAAAGGATACAGACATGTATATATATATATATATTTATGAACCTGATAAGCATGAAAATGGTTAAATGTAATTACCTGAAATAATATTGTGTGTTTGTTTACTGTATTTGAGAATAGTTATAAATGGTTTTGTTTTTATGTATTTTCCTCACTAAACTATAAGATTAGCATGAGTGTTTAATCCATGTAGGTGCTGAAGAAGTTTTCAAGGACATCCCACGTTCGTCAAGGCCAACACAACCTAAGGAGCCCTTTGTAGGACCCTATTCTTTTTGTAATAGAAGTGGTTGTGTAATAATTTTTGTTATAGGGAAAATTGTATTAATACAAGTAATTTTTTTTTAGACTCAAGCATATGTACAAGACCTTTTAAACACCACTATGGTGGTAGTTTTACTCGGTTATATATTTTGCAGTCCTTAATTTTAAGCGAAGCAATTCTGACCTCCTTTCGAGAAAATATCGATCAACATAGGCAATTTTTTTCAACTCTGCATAATTTTTACATTCAATGTACTGAGTTCTCATTTATTCAGAAAAACAAAGTCAACCTCATATTTATTATAGTTCTCAAAATTTCAAATTTAAAAGAAGATAAAAATAAGAAAATGCCATATACAAATTTCAGAAACTGCCTTTTTATTTATAAAGAGAGAAGAATTACATTTTATATATTACAAGAGAGAGAGAGATACAGAGAAGATAGAGAGATGGAGGGATAGAGAGATAGAATATTTCCTCTTTACGTAGTTTAGAGTTTTGAGGGCTTAGGTTTGCGGCTCATACTTGTAGCGGCATTAGGGGCTTGAACTCGGGATGGAGGGTTCTGGTTTTCCAGTTGAGCCACCTCCATCCTTATCAAGAGGTACACCACTCTTGTGTTGAATGTCTTTGTGATGAGCTCATTTTGCCTGCGTCGGAGTGAATTCGAGGGACTACTCCGACTCACCTAAGCTTGATACATTTTTACCATGTCGTTTGCCGGATCGATGCTCTCTGTCGTAGTTTCTCCGCATAGTTCAAGGTGGATAGCTCTTCCATCCATAACTTGGATGGTAGCTTTTATCTCATACGGTGTTCCTTGTAAAGATACCCAGGCTTATTATACGGAAAGGTTTGATCATTTCTTTTTCCCTGACCTACATAAGCTTGATCGGCTCTTGATCTCTCATGAGCTGATCATTAACAAATCTTTTCTTCTCTTCCGACTCGACCCTCGATGTTCTATCCCTCAGGCTCGCTCTTTCCCATTCCTTATCCCTGTGGAGAAGAGCTGAGTTTTCTTCTCTTGTTCTATTTTCTACAACCATATTTGCATATCTCCATCTCAGTTCTTCCTTGAACTACTCATCTCTTCTCTTTATCTCCTCTCTCATCTCTGTTAGCAAAGAGAACAGCTCAGAAGTGCTACCCTCTTGCTCTACGCACCCTCTTTCCCCTATTTACACTCTATTAGTGACAAAGTTTCTTGACGGGGAAACCTTGTACTACAGGTAGTATTCAAACACCTTTTCGAGTTCCTGGCTCCTCCTCGTGTGAAGGGGATTGCCTCCATGGCAAATTTGTATCTGCTCTTTTTCTCTTTCTTGCTCTCTCTACCTCTTCACCCTGTGCTGTAGTTTTTAGGACCCTGGTGAGAGTGAGAGGAGAGGATCTTTAGCACTTCTCCTTTGTCTCAATGAATGTTACACCCCCTTGATGCATGGGAGAGTGATCAAGGCAGGGTGAGGATGTTCACTGAAAACTCTTGCCCAGTGTAGTTCGGAATGGACTGTTCCACTATTTTCCTTATATTCAGACTCCACCCCTTGTCCAATGCATATAAGAGTATGGCACAGTCTTGTCTCGTTGTTGAGACATGCTTCGAGGGGGTGAGAACAGAGTTTACAAAGTAGAACCATACTTTGTTTGCCTCCATCAAATCGCCTCTTTTGATGTAAGCGTTGCAGATAATTTTGGTTCTCTGCCATTGCCCTAAGCCATTTGTCAGCTCTCTACTAATTTCTTCAAACTTCGGGCTCTCCTGAAGCTAGTCGTACTCTACACACTTACCTACTGGTCTCAGCTCCAAGAATTGGGAGATGGCTCTCTCTGAGTCCATCTCCCACAGCCTCAGCATGTCGAGATACTTACCTTTCGCCTGGGTAGTGTAAAATTCTTTAACTAAGCCCTTACCCTAATGGCTCCCACATGTTGCTTTCAACTTCTCCCAACCGAGTAAACCGATTTCTTCCTTAAATTACGACAGAATTTGCGAACCTCTTTCTTCATGAAGCCCTTCTTGTCGGATGTACGGAATGCTTGCTCCCTTATTGGAGTAGAGGAATACCTTCTCTTTCTTCCACTGCCACCTCTATCTCCTCGAACCTGAACCGATGTGAGTTTATTAGCTTCTTCCTCTCCCTTTCTCCTGAGCTTCTCGCTCTCTCTCCACCAGAGCCTTCTCACTTTCATTTCACATCATACGTCGAGGTTGGAAGTTAGGATTCGACATAGTTTGGCTCTTTGTGAGATTTTGAGAAAGCTAGGGTTTGAAAGCTTGAAAATTTTGATGAGATAATGAAAGTTTCTCGAAGTGTTCCTTTTATAGATGGATTACCCTAACTGCGATGTTGCAACATTGAAGTTGTGATGTCGCGACATCGACTTGATACCCCAAGTGTCTTAGTACAATGTTGCGACATTGAAGTTCTAATGTCGCGACATTGACTCGATGTCGCAACCATGTCGTGGTGATGTCGCGACATTAAACTTTTTATGTCGCGACATTGCTTAGGTTTCAAGTTGGCTTTTACGGATGTCGCGACATTGAAATTCGGCTTGATATCAGCGTACCTGTGCTTTGTTGTGATTGATGTCAGCGACCACTACCTTAAATATCCGCGACAATAGATTTTGATGTCGCAACATTTCCAAAAGGTTAAGCTTGATATCGTTTTTTTATAAATGCGATGTCGCAACATTGAATTGTTGATGTCGTGACATTAGAGCAATGTTGCAACAATGTCACAACATTAGGGAACTTTTTGGAGAAGGTGTCGCGACATTGCTGTCAATGTCACGACATTGTTGTCAATGTCGCAACATTGAGGAGGAGTATTCTTATTTCAAGTAGAAAAATTTTTACTTGTTTTCCCCATTTTAATTCTGCAATTTCAGTTCAAGCTCGTGAATAAAAGTCTATCACTATTGAAAAATGCTCAAATCAAGCATGAACCATAATACTCGGATTTTCAATTCAATCAATTCAGCATAATTTCAATTTATTGAAGAAATTTTCACACAACTACTCACAAAGGAATAATGAAGCTACTATGCAATTTCTAACTCAGATAAATTACACTCCTCCAGACTTAGTTATGCATCATTTTAAAAGAATAAGAAATGGAAGTAGACTTCCCTTTGTAGCTAACTCTGCATAACTCAATCTAGTTGGAGATGCTTCAAAAATGACCTTTATAGATCCTTGCAGCTTCATTATCCTAGGATTTAGAAGATTGTGATTAAATAAAATGAAATTAAATTCTAACAAAAGTACACTACTTCTAAACTATTCAAAACACACTGAATTAAACAAAATCACACTAAAAAAAATGGAAATTCCTTAGGTTGCCTCCCAAGTAGTTGCTCATTTTTATGTCTTTAGCTTGACATTGCAATGTGTTCTCATTTCAGCAAATTCTTTCCTTCTCTTCAAATCTGGGTCTACACTTCATTCAAATTGCCTCCTAAATAGTGCTTCATTCTATGGCCATTAACCTTAAATATTTCCTAAATTTGACTTGATTTAAGCGCTCCCGAAAGAACATGCTTCAATGACAACTATAAGGACCACTCCATCTTGATTTGAGCTTCGGAAATATAATCAAGCCTTGAGTTTTACGAGAGGATTGATTCTCTTTATTTTGAATTCTTTCCTCCCGATATCCTCTGGTCATGCATTTCTTAGTTTATCCTTGTAGATTCTTGCATTGTCATAAGCTTCAGTTTCTCGACTCTTCTAATTCATTCAATTGGAAAAAATCTCCTTTCTTTCCCATGACTTGGAAATCAAAAGTTATTTTTTATTGTCCCTGTGCTTTATACTCAAGTTCGGAGTTAGATGACATTGCTTACCATAGACAATTCTATATGGGGACATTCCAATAGGGGACTTATAAGAAGTTCTATAAGCCCACAATGCATCATCCAACATTGTTGACCAATCTTTTCTGCTTGCATTGATTGTCTTTTCAAGAATATTCTTGATTTCTCTATTGGATATTTCAGCTTACCCATTTTACTAAAGATGATAAGCCAAACCCATAACATGTCTGACTTTATACCTGCTCATAAGTTTTGCAAACAGCTTGTTTACAAAATGGCTTCGCTCATCGCTTCTAATAGTTCCAGGGGCTTCAAATCTACTCAAGATATTCCTTTGAATAAACCCCTAAGCGTATTAGCATCATTTAAGGGGAAAGTATGGCTTCCACCCATTTGGATACATAATCAACAATTTAGGAGAATGTATAAGTTTCCAAGTGAAGGTGGGAAAGAACCCCATGAGAATCCTCATCCACCAAAAAATCTACACCACCATAATTCCTTGTATAGAGCATCTCATTTCTTTTGATGTTTGCCCATTCTCGAAACATCTGTCACAGTGTTTAGGTCGAGCAGTCTACGAATAAAGTTTGCCAATACTAAAAACACGACTAGAGAATTTTACGAATTTGTTCTATCTCTGCAAAGTTTCCTGCATGGTGATGAATGGAATTGCTCCAAGCAATTCCTAGATTGATACGCCTCACAGTACACATCTTCTAATAATCGATGCACTCCTCTTCTAAAAAATCAATGATTCATCAGCATATAAAGCCTAGCATCGGTTCTCAACTCTTTTCTACTAGTAATTTGAATTAAGTGGCATAATTCTGTGAAAAAGTTCACAATATCGACATAAGTGGTATTTGAACTAATACTTGAAAAAGCTGCTCATCAGGGAAATCTTCTTTAATGCCATTCCCTCATTCATCTTCTATAGTTTTCACTAGTCTCAATAAATAATCAGCTATCACATTATCATTGTCTTTTTTATCCTTGATTTCCAAATCAAATTCCTGTAGCAATAAAACCCATTTGATTAGTCTTGGCTTTGGATCTTTCTTTCCCATCATGTATTTAATTACTGCAGGATCAGTGTGCACTATTACATGAGACCTCAATATATATGGCCTGAACTTCTCACAAGCAAAGACCATTGCTAGTATTTCTTTTTCAGTTGTTGAATAATTCTCTTGTGCTTCATTAAAAGTCTTAATCGAATAATATATGGCTCTAAAGGTCTTGTCAGCTCTTTGTCCCATCACAGCTCCCATGGCATAATCATTGGCATCACACATGATCTCAAATTCTTTGTTCCAATCTGGTGTTGCCATGATAGGAGCTTCAGTCAATACCATCTTGATTTCTTCAAAAGCATCTACACACTTTTCATCAAATTCAAATTTTGTTTTTATTTTCAAACAATGCACTGCAAGTAGCCTTGATATTTTTGAGAATCTTTTTATATGAATCTTCTATAGAATCCAGCATGTCCCAAAAAACTTCTTATCCCTTTTACTGTGGTAGGTGGCAAAAGAGTTCCTATGATGGAAACTTTAGCTTGGTCAACTTCTAATTGTTCACCTCTTTCTGTGATGGACCAAAATACCTACTCTGAATTGCCGCGTTATGACCAAGGATTCTTATCTAATCCACTAGCAATAATACCATGAAACTTGTTGTTGTGTTCCTTATCTATTATCTGAATTAAGCGGTTTCCTTAAGAGTAAAAATCATTTTCTAACTACAGTTTTTGATCCGAGGATCTTGCAGGGTGTACGGTCGAACAAGTAGTAAATTGGATTTAAGTCGGATATCGTTCCCACAGATCTCGAGAATTCTCGATCCAACTACTGACTACAAATCTATACTATTTGGACTTTGATAGGCAATTGAAATATTCTTAGCAAACCTTAAAATAATAAAAACTAAGAAAAGTGATTTAACAAATGAATTAAAGCGAAAATCTAAAATAACAAATTTAGGCGTCGATTATCTTTTAAGGAGCATTGAAAATCTTTGTTATTGTGAAACATGTTCCTGCAAACTACTGCGCAACTTTGGCAAAGCGAACCTGATTTAAAACTGCATCCAAGGAATAGGGTAGTGCGATTGGATCTCTCCTTACGGCCTTTGTTCATCATCTAATCTTCCACTGATTCTTTCGAGAAACCGAAAAGTTAGATAAGTACTTTTAATATGGGTTGCCTTGTTACGGATATT
Source organism: Tetrastigma voinierianum (assembly GCA_016808115.1). Classification (NCBI taxonomy): domain Eukaryota; kingdom Viridiplantae; phylum Streptophyta; class Magnoliopsida; order Vitales; family Vitaceae; genus Tetrastigma; species Tetrastigma voinierianum. The sequence continues at coordinate 87,595 of JAEQBH010008056.1, forward strand.
TTTCTTTTCAATACTTCATACCTGAACATGGATGCAAACCATAGCTCTGAACATAGGTATAGCATGGGTTTACACTTTACTGATTTCTCTTCCTCAAAATTGGAACAGTTCATCCTTTCCTTGATTAGATCCTTGTTAACATGGGATTGAACTTACTGTTTGAATCGAGGTGAACTCTCTGCTTTTTTAAATTGATAAGTCATTCAACTCAATCTCGATTTCAAGTGACGATTTATAGACTTACATTCACGAGCTCATTAGATCTCTCCATTATCAGGTTCGCATACCTTTGAGGGAATTGTTCACTACTCGAGAATGCCTTCTGTGTCACTCGGAGGCCTCCTGGAAATCGAGCATGAAACAATCTATTAAATTATGGGACACTTATATTGGGATCGAATCTGAATATTCAAAAAAAGTGGATTTATAGGCGAAGTTCGGTAGCTTACGTCATTATACGGGAAAGATAAATTCTAACAACGAGTCTATTGATGGAAGTTGGGTTTCTAAGTACTTTGTTACACCCCTCTGATGGCTTTACGATCAAGAGAACCATTGTAGATCGAGACACTTCAAATCAATTCCCAAATTTATGCGGAATTCGGACGATCGACGATAATTTGAAAGAAATAGAGTGCGCGTCGGCTTACACTGCTTGACTAACGTCGAATCAAAATTTGAAAGAAATAACAATCTAATCTAAAATAACAACGAAAGAAAAAAAATTAAAATACATGAGCCTTAGGCTACCTGAATCTCGTTACGGTAGCGAAGGCGCTTTCCTTGATGCTTGGTTGCTTATTTATAGGGTTAAAGTTGGGCTAACGATGCCTCGCGTGATTTCAGTTAAGCGCCCGTTTGGTTGTTAATGTCGCGACCTCGATTCTTTGTTCGACATCGATTTATCCTAAGCATTGTCGCGCAAAGCTTTTATTTGGTCGCGACTTGCCTTTAGCATCCCTTGGCTCTTCCTATGTCGCGACCTCGGTTCTTTGTCGCGACACCGATTTTCGGCATACGTCGCGAAGCACATTTATTACATGACATCCAGGTTGTCTAATCACTCAAATCCATTCTTCCCGAAGAAGGTTCATCTTACGGTGAGCCTACAAATGGCGTCGCGACCTTAGTCTCACTACAGTTATCTACGATGCCACTCTAGGAACAATTCTGATTGATGTTGATGTCACGACCTCTTCTAAATGTCCGCAACCGATGTTGATCTCTTGAAAATCTTTTGATAGCCGTGGCTTCTATGTCTTCGGCCTTCTATTACGATCAGCGACCTGAAATGGTGTCGCGACATCATATCTTATTCTTCATTAATTTCTGGTTGCGACTTGGAGTTTACATTGCGACACCGCTCGTTACGCCGAATTGCCGCAGCATGGCTGGAGTTTTGTGGTTGCGACCTTGATGCTGATTCGCCATTCTTTGTCGGCGTCGCGACATCAGGTCCTTTCTTCCTCGTGCACCTACATTTGCGACATCATTGACCCAGTCGTGTCATTCTGCTTTCGGCCACTTTTACGCTCTCCTTCTCACTATGATATCCTCTTTCTCTTGAATTTCTTTGTATAGCGAGTTTAGTGAGATTATTCACATTTACGCATATAAATCAATCCTTTTTTAGATAGAAATCAATCAGAAAAATGGACTGAAAATGGATGACTTTTAAGCTCATCACTAATCCAGCTACAGAAATTTTGTGACCTAAGACAATGCCTTCTATTACCATGAAATGGCATTTTTTCCAATGAAGAGCTAGATTTTTGTCTTGGCATCCTACGGAAATACGAGTTTCGAGTTATCTGAACAATGTTGAAAATGGATCCATAATTGAAAAGTCATCCATGAAGATTTCCATAGCCTCTTCCACCGTCGAGAAAATATAGACATCATACACTTTTGAAAGGTGGCAAGAGCATTACATAATCCAAATGGCATCCTTCTAAAGGCAAAGGTACCATAAGGACAAGTAAAAGTGGTCGTCTCCTAATCCTTAGAGGCTATGGAAATTTGATTATAACCGTAATATCCATCAAGAAAACATAAATGTGGGTGTCCTACTAACACATCCCGACATTTGGTCAAATGAAGGTAGAGGATAATGATCATTTCTTGTAAGCGATGTATTCGGTTTTACGTAGTCTATACACACCCTCCATCCTGTCCCACGAGTTCTTGTTGAAATTAATTCATTCTTCTCATTTCGTGAGGTGAATCCACCCTTCTTGGGAACCATTGCCAGGCTCACGAGGATATCGATATTGCATAAATGAAGCTTGCATTCAACCATTTCAATACTTCTTTTAAGCCAACTTCTTTCCTCTTTGGATTCGATCTTCTACGATGTTCAATTTAAGTCTTTGCATTTTCCTCAAGAGGATTTTATGCATAATACAAATGGAAGGAGCTGATTCCTTTTAAATCATCTGTCAAGCGATAAAGCAATGGCTCCCTTATACTTCTTGAGAATTTCCAGCAGATTTCGTTCTTTGTGCTCTATCAAGTCAGCTGATATAATTACTAGTTTAGATTTCCCAACTTTAAGGAAGGCATACTTCAAATGTTTGGGTAATTCTTTCATAATTAAACCCTCTAAGCTTGTGTTTACTTCTAAAACCTTCCCTTCATAACTACTTGATTTTTCTGCACTGCTTTCATTAAGACTAAGTACTGCTTCTTTAAATTCAAAATTAGAATTCAAAAATTCAACATCAAGACACTCAATATACTGGAAATTCATCTCATTTTCATTCATTTAACTCTTAATCTTACAATAATTTTTCAATTCAGAACTAATGTGAACTTTTGTTTCTACAATCTTATAATTAGCATAATCAAATTCATTTGTTTCGACTGATTGAGATTGAAGTGCCTTTACTTCATCTCGACCCTAAGAAATAGCTCTCACTCTTGCATATCAAAGGATATATGCTTAGCTTAAGGAAGAGGCCTTCCCTAGCAGCCAAATGGAACATTTATCTTCTTGATATCAATAACCACAAATTCTATTGGAAAAATGAACTTTCCCACTTTGATAAGCACATCCTCAAGGATACGCTCTGGTTGAGCTAATGTTTTTTCTGCCATCTGCAAGGTCATGGCTATGGGAGTAAGCTCCACCAAACTTAGTCTTTTGACAACAGATAAGGGCATCAAGTTGATGCTAGCTCCAGAATCACACAGTGCTTTTCCCATTTCAGAATCCCCTATGGTGCAAGGAATGGTGAAAATTTGCTTAGGATCTGCATTTTCATTAGTAAAGTCCTCTAAATAAGCTTTGCACGATAGGTTGTTATTAGGATCCTTCTCCTTCTTTTAGAAAATTTCCTTTTCTGCTTTCGATATACCCTTCATGAACTTAGCATAGTGAGGCATTTGAGTCAGTGCCTCAGAAAAAGGGATATTTATCTCTATTTTCTTGAACATGTTCAAGAATTTAGAGAATTGCTCTTCCAACTTAGCTTTCTACAGCCTTTAAGGGAATGGGACTAGAGGTTTGTAAGCTTGCACCTCTTCTTTATTTCTCAGATCACCTCTTCATGGCGCTTTTCTTTTACCAACTACCCATTCTTTCTTTTTCAATAACTTAAAGCGTACTACTTTATCTCCTCCGATTTACGCATGTTTTTATCTCGGCTATCTTCTTATGTTCTTCTTCTCTTTATTTAGGTTCTACGCCACTCTAGAGAAATTTCCCATACAGTCTTTAAGTTCTTCTTTGTATCACTTGGGGAAGACATCCTTATCTTTGAACCACAGAATAGCTAGAACTGGCCTTACTACTGTGTCTCTAGATTTTTCAAAGAGACATTTGTGTTGGCCTGAAACATATTTGTGTTTACCTAAAATGTTGCTAGTTCAACAAAGTTTTGTTCATGAATGTTCAATAGTCTCTTGTTTTCTCCAGCAGAAGCTCGAGTGTTCTTGAAAAATTGCAGGACCTTCTTTAGCCCTAATTCTCAATTCTCTGGTTGTTTTTCTACTACTATCATTGGAAACCATGTTAACCATACTACTGCTGATAATTCTACACAGGTCTCTGTCCTTGCTATACTATAGGTCCATATGAGAAATTTTCATGGTTCCTCAAAGCTGGTGTGTAGTGGGTTAGAAGATTTATGTTGGGCTTAAAGTTGTAACTTCTATTGCCATTGATAAACTGAACTTCCTCCACATGATAAGGACCATCATTAGCAAGTCCTTCATCATTCAAAAATCTTTGTTCATCTTCCACTCTTCCTTTAAGTAAATGAGACTAGTTTCTTCTTTCTGTATACTAATTTTGTTCGTGATCACGTCGATTTTGCCTCTATAGTTAACATTTTGTTATTTCTATCCACCACTTCCTCTCGACATTCTTGCTCACGAAGTCTCAGATGGAGCTCTATAGTTGCTTTTTGCTAGATCTTCTATTAACTGGTTTTCCTCTTCAATACTCTTTCTCTTAAATGCTCCATAACAGGCTACATCTATGATCCCTTTGGATGTGTAGTTCATTGCATGGTAGAAAATGTCCATTTGTGTGATTTGATCAATCCCATGCATTGGACATCTTACATGACTTCTTATACCTTTCCTGACATTGTAGAGACTCATCTTCACCTTGCTTGAATAATGATTTCTCCCCTCCTATCTGAAGTGAGAGCAGGAGGGAAAAATCTACTCATGAATGCTTCAACCAGCTCCTCCCAGTTGTTCACTGATCCATAAGGAAGTGATTCAAACCAACTTGTCGTTGTATCCCTTAAGGAAAAAGGGAACAGCTATAACTTAATCACATCACGTCTCACCTTATTTAATTTCACAGTGTTGGCCATTCTAAGAAACCTCCCCATATGCTCATTGGAGTCTTCACTAAGATGCCAATCTGGCCAGTTCCTCTTGGACCATGGTGATGAGATGCGGGCCCAAAGCTGAATTTTTGCTTCAATTGCCGGAGTTGCTTGACTCTGAGAATAATCATCTCTAATAACGAGGCCACCAAAAAAATCTTCCATAGTTCTCACGTCCTCGAGGTCTATCCAAGCGCCTGGCTGGAATGACATTTTATCTCCTTTGTTACGCCACCAACTCTTGCTTTAGAAAATCGGCTTTCTTGAATTTCGGTGTTCTCTCTAATTCGGTATCTAGTGCGATGGTTCTACTTACAGTTTCTATGCATGTATTTACTACTACACGAGAAATGGAATTACAGCGAGGTGTCATCGATGAAGCAGCCAGTGTGACACCCGACGCACCTACGTGGTAGGAATGAAATTCGTGAAACTATAGACTTTAAACACGGTCATGACGGTTCAGACATTCCTTAAATATAAATCATATAATTTAACACCCCATATGCATAACCACACTACCATACCCCGCTATGTAGGCTTTAGCTTATTACTTACATATTATTTAAAAATCCTTTTCATTGTACCCAAAAGTTTATATACATTGTATGGCTCGGAATAAAACATTAAAAAGAAACAATGCAGGCGAGCACCTATCACTGAGATGGCCTTTGATGTTGATGTGGAATGTCATGTTCTCTAGTAACCTCCTCGGTACTGGATGAAACACATGTGCTAAACATAAAGAAAGCAGTGAGGACTCTATACATGGATGACCACTAACCACATACTCATCACATTATAATACTCATGCAACTTGCTATGCATATATATATATAACCATATAAACTTGTAAGTTATAATAATTCATGAACTTACCACAATTAAATAATTTAATTGATTATGCTAATCTCATGTGCTATGCTAACTACAGCATATCATCGAATTTCATATCATTTTAGTCATAGTATTAATGACTATTCATGTATTTATATTTCCATTCTAATATTCAAATTACTTCCCTATGTTTATGATTCATGTGTCATTTATCCATATCTTCATCCTTTTTAAATGTGTCATGCCTGCATTTTCCAAAAGAAAGTGGATACGAAGAAATTTGTATGTACCCAGGGTTCCACTATCAACTGTCTGTGAACATTAATCTCTATCTGTACTATACTATATAACCCAAACGAGGTTGCAGTAAAGACCTAAACGGGGCCAACTATATCTATATACTGCAACAACTGAATCCCTAATAGGCATGCTCATCTAATCCATCTCTCTTTTAGTCATAAAAGCGGTGATCAATTTTATTAAGTTTTGTTACATATTCCCTTACACTTGAATAACTATTGTTATAATGTGTACATATGAATATTCACTATCCATTATTCTCATATTCATAAGAGCACTTTCATATCTCTTATCATTATAGGAATGTATTCTATGCTACTTTATATACCAACTATACATGTATTCTCTTTTAACTATAATTAAATTCATGTATTTATTATTTCATTATTTATTCCATGTTATATAGCATTCAAATCATATAACTTTTAAGTAAATTTCTTTATCTCAAATATTAAGTTATGCTAACTTATTTTCATACAAACCATCTCCAATAATAACTTTTGAGAGTATATGAGACATTTAGATGTCTCAAAATCCTATAAGGAGAGGACATGAAAATCCTTTAGAAAACAGAGTACAACTATGTTTACAGGTACAATGAGTTCCAAATCTCAACATTTTCCTTCATGCACTTTGTTCCTCCTGCCATCATTTATTGAAATTTGAATCCATCCAAACTCAAATTATGGCATTTTAATACCAAGCCAGTCTATTTTCTGGTTTACTAGTCTCTGGATGCTGAGACCCGATTCCAGGAGATCTTAACTCCATGGTGAAGCACTAGATCCTTCTACTTATTTTCAGCTGGTGTTAAGGTTATTCTGTTGAATGTCCAATTTGGAGTACCGGCCTCCATATATGTCTAAATATTGAGATTGCTCTATTTTCAAAGCAGGGCATTAGCAAATTATTTTAGACCCAAATTCGAAAGGAGTCTTAAAGTGTCTTAGCCTTTAGGCTCTTCTTAGAAAATGATCATAGGTCTTAGGTTTCCTCTACAGCTGGAATTCCCCTAAATCGGGTACTCTAAGACCAAGTTATGACGAATAATTCACTTAGGGTTTTAGGGGAAATTTTTGTGACATTTACAAAACCCCAGCATTTCCTTATACTAAAATTCCTCAGTGGGGACCACAACCCAAATAACAAATCAAAACCAACTTTAAACCAACAAAACAAAAAGGAGAAATTAAAGAGTAGTTTCCTGACCTTAATTTTCTTGGAAACCTTCTCTTCCTCTTCTTCTCTCTTTCTCTTCTTTCTTAACTTCCTTCTTCCTTCTTCTCTTACTTTCTTCCTCTTTACATGCATGAGGCATGGAAATGGATTGAGCAATAATTTGGTCTCCTTCACTACCACCAAGTGCCCTATCTCCCAAAGCCAAAATGGGAAAAAAAATTATTTTAGAGACAAATCTTTGAGTGTATATACTTGTTATAAGGCCGTATTTGTGAGCATTTAGCTCTAATTTTCCATCTTTTTGCATTTTAGTCCTCCATGGTTATTTCATTTACATATCTAATTATCAAAATTCCTACAATAGCATACAATCTTCTAGCTTAATGTCCTTTGAGTCCTTAAGTTGATAATTTACCATTATCCTTTGTACTTTTTTAAAAATTATGATTATATCTTTTTCACATAACAGAAAATTTCGAAAAAACACAATTGACTTCCATTTACTTTAAACATGCCGCCAAAAAACTATTAGGGGTATAATTTGAGTATTACAATAGCAATATATTATGATAAGCTCATATAAATGTCCCAGTAAGCTAAATCCATTCACGTAGTTCAAGCGTTTTTGATAATTTTCCTTTTAATTAAAAGAAAAATAATTGTCCAAACTAGCTATTTTCTTTTTGGTAAGAATATTGATCTTTAGATTTCATTTCAATCCCCGGCAATGTTGACTGGACCATTACACATGTACAAATTTATAACATTGTCGCCAAAAGACTATTAACTAATCCCCAGCAATAATGCCATAAAACTTGTTAAGACAACATCGATAAATTATTATGGATCAAAACACCTATTCAAATTTAAGACTTATTATCCAAGGACTATTGTCTAATCCTCGATGAATAAATAACTAAACTTGAGTGAGTTTCTTTAACCATAATGTTGATTAAAAAAGATATTTTGTAGAGAAAACCATTTTTCGTGGTTTGATCCGATTATCTTGCAAGTGCGGTCGACGAGTAATAAAATGGATTTAAGTCCGGATCTCCAGTCCCACGGAGATCTCAAGAATTTTCAATCAACTACCCGACTACTTTAAGCTCCATACTATTTGAATGAGATTACGATAATGAGATTTTGCTTTGAAAGCTTGAAAATAATGATGTAAAGAAAGATGATTGAATAACAAATGAATTGAAGATTGAAATTTCAAAATAACAAATTTAGGTTATGATTATCTCTAAAGGAAACATTGAATAATCATGTGTGAAGAATCAATTCCTCTGAGTCTATCTTGTAACTTTTGTTTTACATTCTGAGATCTTTAAAACTAGTCCAGTTAATATAGTGTATTGTGGACCTCTCGAACCACACAGTTCATCATCTCACCATGCTTGTTTCTCGAACACGAGAGGGTGAGATAACTACTAAATCCTAGTAGCCTTGTTAAAGTATTTTCTTTCTCAATACTTCATACCTGACATAATTTGCGAGACTGACTCCTTCAATTTAGTCATTAGAGGTTTGCACTATCTTTTGGTTCCTCACCCTCAAAATTAGAATAACACTCTTTCCTTGATTAGATCCTTGCTAACACGGGATCGAATTCACTATTCGAATTGAAATTGAACTCTATGTCACCAAATTAATAACTCACTCAACTCATTCTGATTTACAAGTGAGAGGGATATAGTGATTTAAATATACGAGGCCAGTGGAATCAGTGACTCTCCGGGTTGAAGATACCTTCCCGAAATTGTTTCTTACTCTCAGAAATGCCTTCTCTGTGTCACCAGAGGGCCTCCTGCTTGGAAATCGAGGCGTAACAACCTCGTTATGGAGTCTGAGGCCCGAGTGGGGATCAATTCCAAGATCTGAGCAAAACGGCAAGTCGATTTAACATCGAAGTTAAATTTATAATGAATAAAATACCACGGAAAGATTATTTACGACAATAACGTCCCGATTCAATATGGCGAGCTTTTAAAGTCTGATTATACCCATACAGTGGCTTCTTGATCAAATGAAACCAACGCCAAATCGGAAACTGAGTGTTAAATCCAAAAATTGTGCGAGTCAAACAACAGACGGTAATTTTAAAGAAATATAAATGCATTCATTCGTCGCTACGACTAACGTTCAAATCCAAATGAGAGCAAATACAAGCTCTCTAATCTAAACTAAAATGGAAAGAAAAAACGAAAAAAAAGCGAAGAAAAGAAAAGAAAAGAAAAGAAAATAAAAATCACGGGAGCCTTGGCAAGCCGGATCTCTTTCCAAGTCGCGAAATTGCGTTCATTGGTAGCGACCGTGTTATAAGTGCGAGTTGGGCCTAATTCGATCATAACTTTTTGGGCTACGCGATTTAAAATGGCGATTGATTTGTTGATGTAAGCGACATCAATTCTTTATCGCGACCTGCGTCTGTCTTTAGTCGTATCCTGAAGTCTTTTGTTTGGTCGCGGCGTGTCTTTAGTGTAGGCGATGTCGCGGCGGCTGGGGCGTCAGCGACCTTAGCGTGTCGCGATTGATGTCGACAAGCCCCGGATGTTAATCGCGACCTCTTTCTCTGCAGCAGTGGTACATCGCGACCTGCGGATGTTGTCGCGACCGCCGAGTCTTTACAATTAATGCGACCTTTGGTGTTATCGCGACACCTTCTTCTTACCAGTATTTAGCCATTGACCCGCTGAATGATGCCGCGACGCCCGCTTTGTGTAGTTGATATGCGGCGGCGATGTATCGACCTTCTTTTGAATTATCGATGTTGCGACCATTAGTTTCCTTACCAAGCGATGTCGCGTATTCTATTCGATCTTTGAGGTGCGTACTTTTAACTTTGAAGCGATGTTGCGACTAAATGTTCGGTCGATTTTTAGCTCTGTCGCGACTTCTTTTGGTGTCAGCGACATCACGCATCAACATCTTGGGTTAAAGTGCATGCAGCGACCTCTTACGAATGATATCGGCATCATTCTTCTTCTTCATCAATTTAAGTTTGTTTGACTATGAGCTCCTTTCACGCCCAGCTCGTTTTGTCTTCCATTATGCTTCAATTGCGACTAGACCTTTGTAATTGTAACCCGAAGATGCATTTTGATTGTCGTCCAAGCTTCACGACATCAAATTCTTTAATCCTTTTTGCACTTCTCTTCTTCTGACTTCCTTGATACATTATATCGATACCTGGCCACATTACGCTTTTACGCATTTTACTGCTTTCTTTTCAATTTCTAACACGACCGGTGGGTGGTGTTAATCTTCATATAACCAGTCTTTTTATATAAAATCAATCAGAAAAATGGACTTAAGTAGATGACTTTGGCTCATCAAACTCACGAACTTAAAATTTGCGTCACGAGCAAGAAAGAAAAGATTTGTTTGTCCTGTTGGACTTATTTTATGTTATTTTTATCGTGCATTGATTAGTGGAAATTGAAATTGCATTCTTTTCTTTGTATTGACTTTAAGTCGATAAGTTTAGTTCTTTGCAAGTCGGTATACATAAATTGTTGAATTTGTTTACAAAGCGTGCGTTCATGATTCTCTTCCGAAATGTGAGTTGATTTTTCTTTCTCATTTTCTTAATGAGTCGAATTAATCCTTAGAGGATGCTCCACGAGTTTGATCTTTTCTACGATTTTCCCAAATTCCATAAGGCTTGTTGTTCATATTGATCTCCACTAATGTAGGTGAATTCTGACATGAATCAATCGGAGTCTTTTGGGCTTGTAATGTTAGGTTTGAGTAAGGAGTAAGATGGATGGAATTTTTAGGTTAGATTATAATACTTCTTGCTTTTTCCTTTCTTACTCATCTGCATCCCCTTTTCCTCCTTGGCTCTTATCGCTCCCCCGAACTTCGTGTTTGGGGATACCATATGATTTTCTTCTATTCAAAAGCGTATTGGCTCACCATTCATAATTCAAGTGAAATTTTCTTTTGTCACCTTTAGGAATAGTGCAATGTTTTGTCTTCTTAGGCTTTCTAACACTCTTACTTGAACTTTGGGTTAGTAACTCCCCTTTGGACATTAGGGTACTAGGTATTTAAACACTAAGACTAATTGTTGAGAGTTAGGCCACAAGACAAAACCTATTCCCTTAAGCCTTCTTTTCTGTTGTATTTCTTTTTCTCTTCATTCCTTTTCTTGTATTTTCTCCTTGAGTTCTCAAAAATTTATACTCCCCGAGCTTTGTTTTCCTCTCTTTTGAGTTCTTTGGTAATCACCCAGGTTTCTTTAGAGGATTGATTATGTAGAATGGGTTGGTGTCTCCATTGGCTTCTTTCGAGAATAAAGGCTTGTTTTGAAAACGTTTCACGGAACTAAAGTGCATGCATTAGCATATGAATAGGGATGGCTAGAATGGCTCGAACTTTTACGAGAATGGCTGCGTCATTTCTGTTGATTGTATCACCTAGGATTTTGTACCCGATCATTAATCTAACAAGTTCTAGAATTTGATTTGTTCTGTGTGACTAACCTTGAGTTTTCTTGACTCATAGTATCAGTGGATGAGAATTTAAATGATGTTATTTCCAACGGGTTCCTTGACTCCTTTATTTCATACCACAAACTTTCGAAATTGTTTTGTTCCTTGATTGTATAGCCTTCACTTATTCTAGACTTATGACCAATTCAAACTAAATGCAATTTATGTTTCAATTACATTACTGTGTCTATGTATATTTTGATTAGTTCATTCATCACATATTCTAATCAACTAACTAATGCTATGTAAATCATTTTCATTCTTGATCTTATTTCTCTTTGTTATTCTTCTAACAATTAAAGCAAAAAGTAAACACAATTTGACTTCAAACAACTCAACATCAAACAAATTTCTGATTTTATTCATTAGATTGTATAAAAGTTGAGAATCAACAGGCTGGGAATGAGGAAGAGATGGATGAGTCAGTTGGAAGGTTTTTGCTTTGAGAAGTAGTGAAATATGTTTGGAGGATCCAGGATCAAGGTTGCGGGGTTTGGATTGAACTTTAGAATTTGTTAATCCTCTTCTTGACTTAGCACTTTCTTTCTCCATTTGTTCTTGAGAATCAATTCATTGGTGAAGAATCAGTTTTTTATTCAAATCATCTTCCCGGGCCGTCTTCATTGCTCCGTTCTGTCATGACCTCTAAAAATTTGGATAGATTGTTGTTAATCAAATCCAATTTTCCGATATATTTTCTTCATAAGCATCATTGTCATCAAGCGCTGTCTCTATCTAACATCTTCTTCTCCAAACTCCTTCTGATGACATATAAAGAAATTTGAACCCCTTGATCTGCTGTCTTGGCTAACGTGCATCCCTTTCTTATTGCAGTTTGGAGTTGAGAGTCTCGATCATATTGATTATTGTAGAATGATTCTTGGCTAAAGTGCGGCTTTTGATAGATGTTGTCTCTTCCCCTCCATTTCCTTTTGAAATTTTCTTCTTGATGCTTTAGGATCTTTAAGACATTCTTCCTTTACGCTCCGAATTCCTCTTCCCATTTATCTCTTCTCTTCAGCTGCGCTTCATACATTTTCTCTTTTCTATTCAGTTCTTCTTCCCATTGTTGATCTCTTCTTTTCAATTCAACTTCATACATCTTCTACAATTTCACATTGAATGCTCCATTCTCTTCTCTCTTCCATGCTGCATGAAATGAGGCATCTCTATTATTTGGCTATCTTCTTGAGCTCCTCTAGAGCTTTCTCCACAGTTTTAATTCTGTTTCTCATTGGTGGAGAGGCGCGGTGGGAGTGGGTAATCTATAGGACTTGTCTCTTTGGTTCTAAGTCCTCTGCAAACATGAAATTATTCCTTCGGTTGTGTTCTTGGGTTTTGTTCTGTGATCCCCGACGAGAAAGAGTGTGCTCTTCTTGTCTTTCATTCTCCTCTTCTTTTCAGAATCTCTTCCACAATCCCTTACTGTTTAAATTCCATGGCCTTACTTACCCCAGTCAGGGTTAATGGTGAAGCCTTGGGAACCTCTTCTTATACCTTGTATTTCAGCCGGCTTTGACGCCTGAAACCAGCCTAGTGATTGTTGTTGGATGAGGATCAAACCTCTTTTGTTTCCCCTCATGGTATCTTAATATTGAATTGCACGATCTTTGCTCTTACGTTGAGCTTGTACCCTTTGATTGTGCATACCAGATGATGGCTTCTGTTCCCTTCTTTGTGCATACATGCTTGGTTGGAACTAACCTGAGCCTTGGAAATAAAACCATACCTTAGCCTCCTCTGTAGATACCCTAACAGTTGTCTTTGGTGCTCCTTTCTCTTGATCCCGACAGGCCTTACCATCGTCAGGTACCCCGGCAATCTTCTCCGCGGTTCGGGTTTGCTAACGACTTAACAGAATTTGGGCTATGCCTTTGCCTGCCATCCAGGTACACCTCGTTAATGGCATTTGCCTCGTATGGAACGAAACTCCTAACAAATCTGAGGTGTCCTTTCTTCCTACCAAGTTAGAGTAGAATTCGGGACCAACTTCTTGCATATACGAACTGGCGGCTTAAAAATTTTCCCATCCTCGTTGTTATCATCTCCTTGAGAGAAAGGAAATAGGGTTCTTGAATCTCTCTCTCGAATGACACTTGTCGACATAATACCTGCATGTGCTTGCAGCCTCTTCGACACGCGCATCTTCTTCTTCTTCCATCACCTTGTCCTTCCCCTTGTATGCTTGTTCCCTTACGATGGTTGACTCTGAGGTTGGATGGTGCTCCTTCGGTTTGAGCATATTCCTCCGCTGATTCAGTCAGGATTCGAGGCAGAAATCTGGGTTAATCGTGGGAGGAATCGGAAGGTTTAGGAGGAAGTTTGGATTTAGGGTTTCTGAATCTAATCAGATAGCGAAGGCAAAGGCGTTGAATTAAAGGAGGAAGATAACAATGGGAAGAGTTTCTCAATAGTTTGCAAATTAGATTATTATAATTTGGACTATTTATGATTTCATTTATTAATGTATGTGACTTAAATTGGTGAGTGTCTTGTTTGTCATTAAATTTATGGCAAAATTGAAAGCACTTGATTAGTGATTTATCTCTTTATCGCGACCTGAAATTAATACGTATAGATGATCCTCTTAGGTTGCGATATCAGGCATCTCGGGACATTGTCAAGTTGTAGCGACCTCTCTTTTCTTGAAGGATTAATGCTTGTCGCGACCCTGAAATTTACGTCGCGACCTCCCGATTCTTGCCTCCCGCGAACTTTTGGTCGCGGCGTCATCCTTGTTCTTCCTTGACGTAGCTAAATTGAACATCGCTTTTGTTGTGACTTGATTTGTCCGCGACATAAGTTTTTGTCGCCAGCGTGGTCTGATTTTGCCTGGAATTTAATGAGCAGCGACTTTTCACTCTTAATCGATTATAAAGTTCTAATATTCAAACCAACCGATTTCACCACGACAATTAAGAATGTAATTCAATTCAAATTCACATAAATTTATATAGAAGAATGTTCTTTTTTTTATGAATATACGCAAATTCTTTGGGTTATGCGGGATTCATTCCTTCTTATGCGAGCCATTTTACGCATAAGTACTGCTGCAACATTCTGGTGGATTCAATTAAACAAAAATTAACTGTAAGTACTAATAACTAATCATTATAGCCAACTATAGAAAACAAATCAGGTTAATTCAAAAAAATTTCAAAGTCAAGCGAGAAATTAAAGTCTCTATTAGGTTGCCTCCATCATTTCAGATTTTAGTCCCTTGAATTGGACTTCTTTGTTTGATTTTCCCTTCTCTCTCGATGAACTTCTTTGTAGCTCTTCTTTTCCCTTCCTCCTGCTTAGATAATGCTTAGTCTTTGTCCATTGACTTTGAATTCTTCTCCGATGTCAGTCCTTAATGTCCAACGCTCCAAATGTATTTAGCAAACACCTTTGTGTATAGCCCGCTCCGTTTGATTCGCTCAAGAACAATTGATTAGAATTAACGTTAAGAGCTTCATTCCCTGCTCTGAACTCTTTCCCCAGAATCCTTTGATCATGCCATTTCTTTGTCTATCCCTTGATTCTGCGTATCATGGGCTTCATTTCTCCAATTCTTCCGAGTTCGATATTTGGAGTATTCTCTTCCCTTAGTTTTAAATCGAAGTTAAACTTCTTGATGTTTGTGCCTTGTATTCCAATTAAAGATGGTGACATGGTTTGCAACAATTGCAGTATGAGGACATTCAATGGGAGTTTTGTATGCGATCCTAATAAGCTGAAAGTGCATCATCGAGTTTGGAAGACCAATCCTTCTGTGGCTCTGATCTTTTTGATATTCTTTTAATCTCCAAATTCGAAATTGCATCGTTAATTAAGAGTTGTCGCTAGACTCATTACATGCTTGATCCCATACTGCTCATGAGTTTAGAAAAATATTTTGTTTGAAATGAAACTTGTCATTTAATGATAGTTCTGGTAATTTGAATCGCTCAGAAAATATTTTTGCGAAGCCACTTAAGCTAATATTAGCATCATTCATGAACGACGCTGCTTCCACCCGTTTAAACATAATCTTCTTGCTTGGTATAGTTACCAATGATGGTGAGAATGGTCATAAATCTATTCCCCGTACGCCAATTTGCACCACCGTTTATACTCTTAGGGGCATTTCATTCTGGCTGGCGATGTTCGATCTTTTGGCATCTATCCACGCAATTTAACCCGCTCGACCACGATCTCTGAAATAAGTGGGCGATAAAACCAGTTAGATTATCTTATGGTATTTTCTTTCTCTGAAAAATGACCCCCATATGGTGGTGTGGCATTCATTGAATTTTGCCTTGTTCATTTCGGCACACATCTTCTGGCGATATCTCAGGCCTAATAGTGATTAAATAAATATAACCTTTGCATGATTGGGTTACCTGTATTTGAACCACAGCATCTTCTGAATAATAATTACATATCAATATTATAGTGAGTTTAAGCGATTATCTAAATGAGTTCTCTGTCGTTCTTACCTCTCTTACCAATGTTCTACTCTGTAAATGTCGGCATATTATCTTTACTATCATGATCTCCAAGTCAAACTCTTGCGATAACGGCTACCTTATCAATCTTGGCTTGGCTTCCTTCTTTGACATGGTACTTGATTCTTGCATGATCGGTATAAGATATGTGGATTGAATGTTGCCTGAATTTTCCTGAAGCAAATACTGGCTAGCATCTCTTTCGAGTTGTTGAGTAATTTTCTTGTGCTGAAGTGAAGGTTCTACTAGCATAATATATAGTCCTGAATATTTCTCCTTTCTTTATACAGGGCGCTCCCATTGCGAAATCTTGGCATCGCACATTATTTCAAATGCAGATCCATTGCAGTGCGGCCATTATAGGTCTTGAGCAGATTTGATCTTGTTTCTTCAAAGAAGCCTTGCGAGTCATCAAAAATTAAACCTTGTATCCTTCTCGATGTCTGCATGGTAGTGCGGCTATTTTTAGAAAGTCTCTTGATGAATCTCCTATAAAATCCGACATGCCCAGAAGCTTCTTACTCCTTTTACTGTGGTAGGTGGTGCAAGAGTTTTGATAATGGATACCTTGGATTGGTCTACTTCCAGTCCAGTAGCAGAAATTTTATGCCCAAGAACAATACCTTCTGTTACCATAAAATGGCATTTTTCCCAATTCAGTGCTAGCTGTTTGTCTTGGCATCTTTGAAGCACTGTTTCCAGGTTCTTCAAACACTGATCAAAACTGGATCCATACACAGTGAAGTCATCCATAAAAATTTCCATAACCTCTTCAACCAGGTCTGAAAATATTGACATCATACACCTTTGGAATGTAGCAGGAGCATTACACAGCCCAAATGGCATCCTTCTGAAGGCAAAGGTACCATAGGGGCATGTGAATGTGGTCTTCTCTTGGTCCTCAGGTGCAATAGCAATCTGATTGTATCCTGAATACCCATCCAAGAAACAAAAATGAGGGTGTCGCTAATCTGTCAACTTGTCCCGATCAATGAAGGGCAAGGGAAATGATCTTTTAAATTGGGCATGTTCGGCTTCGTAATCAATGCATACCCTCCATCCTGTCACTGTTCTTGTTGGAATCAATTCATTTTTCTCATTGCGGATTACAGTAAACCCACCCTTCTTTGGAACCCACGTGGGTTGGGCTCACCCGAGACTATACGAAATTGCACGATAAACCAGCATTCGATAATTTGAGTACCTCCTTCCTGACCACTTCCTTCATCACTGGATTCAGTCTCCTTTAATGTTCTACAGATGGCTTTGAAGTTTCTTCTAAGCGAGAATTTTGTGCATGCAAATTGATGGTGATACCATGATTCTTGATGGACCCAGAGCTATAGACTCTTTATGCTTCTTTAAGATTTTGGCCAACCTCTGTTCCTCGGCATCAACGAGTCCTAGCGAGAGATAATCAGCAGTCTTCTCTTTGGTGATTCTAAGTAAGCATACTTTAAATGACTTGGCAGCTCTTTCAACCATAGCCCCTCTTGGCTGGTTTCTTGATGAATTCCCTTTTCATTATTTTCTGCCCCATCATTTATGTTTTGTCGGGCTCGAAACCGGTTTCTAGAATGAAAGCGTTGTATGGACATGGTAAGTCATCTTCAATATCTTTGAGATTTATCTCTTTCATTGATAAAAATTTGAACATTCTGATCATTGTGAACATCGGGGTTGTAGGTATAGACATCATCAACTGTTTGCATTTCTGTCTATATCTATATTACGCATGTGTGCTTTTTGATCAAGTTGAAAGCGACTTCCTCGACCCTCAGTAGAACTCCTTTTTTTGCATCGATCGGGCGGCTCCGGTAGCTGCGGGAATGGTCTCCCATTAGCGGGGTACTTGTGAATCTTCTTCCATGTCGAATGATGAAGTCAGGAAAACAATTTCAACGGTGACGAGCACATCTTCCATGACTCCTTCGGGTTTACCATCGATCAGTGCCGTTTGAGAGTAATAGTGGTGGGAATAACCTCCCCCGAGCAATTGCTTGACGAAGGAGCGTAGAAGTTTATACTGGCTCTGAGTCCGCAGAGGCTTCTGGAATTCAACTCCTCAATGATGCAAGAATTATGCAAAACTCCCTGGATCCTTCATCTTTTCAGGCAATTCTTTCTTTTGTCTGACCTTCATGAATGGTGAGATTAAATCCTTCTTCTACTATCTTTCTTTTCTTGCTCAGCATGTCCTTGAGGAATTTTTGCATAGAGTGGCATACAAGGTCACCACTTACGTAAAGAGGTATGCGATCTCTAGCTTCTGAAAGGTTTTCAAAAACCTTGCAATCTGCTCCTCTATCTTTGATTTACCAGTCTACAATGGGAATGGGGCCACATAATTGAGCATTTGAATCATCTTTGTAATCTACTCTTCTTCTTTTCTCAAGATTCTTCTTCCTTTTAAAGGATTTGCTTCTTCTTCTTTGCTTATCATTTTTCTTTCATCTTTTCTAACTCTTTCCCGATCATTTATGCAATATGCAGTCTTTGGATTCTTCTTTGTGTCACTTGGGAAGGCATCTTTCTCACGGCTGCGGGGTTAAGGCAGCTACCACTTGTGTCAGGGTTCTTCGGGGATGCATTGGTGGTGTTGAAAAATTTGAGGTGGTAGCGGTTAGCTGAGTCTGCAAACTTTTGTTCATGGAGGTTCAACGACTTCTTATTATCCCCCATGGGGTGCAGCATCTGTTCTTCGAGTGGGCCCTCCTCCCAACCACAGTATTCATTTTACGTGTTCATTTTCCTTTGTACTGTTGCTAGAAGACAGTGGTACATTGATAACCACAATTGAGGTTAAATCTGGGCCTGTGAAGCCCCTCCACCATATGAGAAATTCTCATGGTTCCTCAGTGCTGGGTGATAATGTGCTGGTAGGTTAGTATTGGGTTTGAAATGGTAATTTCTTGGCTCACAGGATACTTAACCTCTTATTCATAAATTGTTCTTGACTCTCTATTTACTTCCTTTCAGTAACTCTCTTTCAACTGCTCCTATCTCATGGGCAGTGTGTGTCTTCCTTTCTTGCTTGTCCAGCCTGTGCATAATGGCATCCAACTTGGCCTCCATGGCTGTCATCTTGCTCAGCTCCATGATCCCCTTTCCTCTGTTGTTTCCTTTTGAAAACTCAGAAGGAGTTTTCATATTGCATTTAGCCAGATCCTCGATCAGATCTCTTGCCTCTTCAGCACTCTTACGTTTGAATGCTCCACAGCAGGAAGCATCAATGATCCCCTTTGATATATCATTCAAGGCATGGTATACAATGTCCATCTGAGTCTTCAAATCTATCCCATGCATTGGACAGCCTTCGATAACCGTTGAATCTTTCCCAGCTACATCTGGGCTTTCCATCTTCCCCTGCTAAAACACAATGGTTTCCCTCCTTCTCTCGGAGGTGAGGGCTAGGGGAAAGAATCTACCCAAGTAAGCCTCTACTAACTCCTCACAGTATGTGAGCCATATGGTAAGATTCATGTATCTGGCTCTTTGTATCTCTCGAGAAGATAGGAATAGATGCGGTTTGATGACCACGGTCTCACCCCCATTCAACTTCACTATATTAGCCATCCTGAGAAATCTTCCCAGGTGCTCGTTTAGGTCCTACGTAGGATGACGATGGCGGTACTCTTTGGACCATTGTAATTAGTGCTGGTTTAAGTTCGAAATTATTTAAATCGATAGTGATTTGCTGATTGCGAGTGCTCATCTTGAATAATAGGCTTCGAAGTCCTCCACAGTATCCCGGTGATTGGAGGCCTTCTATTTGCTTCTCTATGTGCTTCATTACGATCTGTCTTTCATCTGCCATGGTTGAGTTTTACGCCTTCTTTATCTTTCTCGAGCTTAAGGTGTTCTCTACAATTAATATCTGCTGGAATCAGATCGATGTTACATTTCCTATACATTAGATTTATCCACGAAATCAAGCACTTACATTAATAGGATTAGTGGTCAACAAAATATTTTCAATATGGTTTTGTTAAGGTTAGTGGCTAAAATAACCCTTTGCTTGAAAAATTTATTTTTGTTCTTTTCTTGAAATGTCCAAATTAGCATTTCCTTCTTTGATCGAATATTGATTTACTAAATTCTTTCGATCTCCGGCAACGGCGCCATAAAACTTGTTGACTGGACCATTACACATGTACAAATTTATAACATTGTGTCGTAGACTATTAACTAATCCCGTGATAATGCCATAAAACTTGTTAAAACTGACATCGATAAATTATTATGGATAAAACACATTCAAATTTAAGACTTATTATCAAGGACTATTGTCTAATCCTCGGTAGATAAACCTTTAAACTTGAGTGAGTTTCTTTAACCATCATGTTGATTAAAGATATTTTTGTAAGAAAACCATTTTCGAAGTGTGGTTTGATCAATTATCACTAGCAGTCTGCAATTCGACGATAATAAAATGGATTTAAGTCGAATGCTCGATCAGAGATCTAAATTTCAATCGCTTTAACTACTTAGCTCCATACTATTTGGGCGAATTCGATAATGATTTTGCTTTGAAAGCTTAGAAAATAATGATGTAAAAAGAAAGATGATTGAATATGAGTAGATTGAAGGTGAAATTTAAATAACAAATTTAGATTTAACGATTATCTCTAAAGGAAACATTGAATAATCAGCTATTGTGAAGAATCAATTCCTACGATGTACGTAACTTTTGTTTACGAACTCTGAGGACCTTTAAAACTAGTCGAAATTAATATAATGTGACTGGACCTCTCGAACCACACGATTCATCATCTCACCTTACTTGTTTCTCTCGAACACGAGAGGGTGAGATAACTGCCTAAATCTAGTAGCCTTGTTCTGGGTATTTTCTTTCTCAATACTTCATACCCACAACATGAATCTGCGATTTGAGCTCCTTCCATTTAGTCATTAGCGAAAGGTTTGCACTATCACGGTTTCCTCACCCACCAAAATTAGAATAACACTCTTGCTTGATTAGATCCTTGCTAACACGGGATCGAATTCACTATTCTAATTGAGGTGAACTCTCTGTATACTTAAATTAATAACTCACTCAACTCATTCTCGGTTACAAGTGAGAAGGATGTATTGATTTAAATATCACCGAGGCGGCGCATTAGATCGACAATATCGAGTTCAGAATACCTTCCAGAAATTGTTTCTTACTCTCGGGAATGCCTTCTACGTGTGTCACCAGAAGACCTCTGGAAATCGGAAACTGTAACAACCTCGTTATGGGAGTGCAAGAGGCGAGTGGGATCGTTCCAAGATACAAGCAAAACCGACCAAGTGGTTAACATCGGGATTACATTGCACAATGAATAAATACCTTGGGAAAAGATTGTTGACAAATAACGTCAATTCGATGGAAGCGGAAGCTACAAATTCTTTGAATTATACCCTTGTTAGCTTTGTGATCCGTAAACCACTGTAAATCGGAAGCGAGTGTTGAAATCCAAAGTGTGCAAATTCAAAACAACAGGCATTATTTAAGAAATATAAATGCGTTATTTAAATCCTTTCTGATTGCGATTAGTCAAGTAAGGAGCAGAAATACAAACACTCAATCTAAGCTAAAATGGAAAGAAAACGAAAAAAATGAAAGAAAAGAAAGAAAAGAAAATAAAATAAAAATACGGGCCTTGACGCTCCAGGATCTCTTTCAAGTCGCGAGAAAGTGCGTTCATTGTTGTGGCCCCATTATTTATAGGGTTACAGGAAGTTGGGCCTATTTGATACTTCTTTTTGGAATTTGCGGTTTAAATGGCAGGTTAGTTTGTTGATAAGAAAGCGCGACATCAATTCTTATCAGCGACCTCTGTTGTCTTTAGTCATGTCACGAGGAGATCTTTGTTGAGGTGGCGGCGTGTCTTTAGTGTAGCTGATGTGTACAGCGGCTTAGGGCGTCGCGATATTAGCATGTGCAATTGATCTTCGCGACAATGGATGTTGTCGCGACCTCTCTGTGGTATTGTCGCGACCTACGGATGTTATGCGCGACCTCAAGTCTTACAATTAATGTCGACAACTTTGGTGTTGTGACGCCTCTCTTACCAATGTTGTCGCGACCCGGCGAGATTGATGCTCGCGACTTCCGCTACTGTGTAGTTGATGTCATGACGGCTTGGTCTTATCGGTATACTTTTTTGAGTGCATAGTGTTGACCATTGGTTTCCTTGCAATGGCCCGATGTGGCATTATTCGACCCCGATCTTTGAAAATTAACATTGCTGCTTTGAAGCGATGTTGCGACACAAATGTTGGTCGATTTTTAGCTCACAGCCGACTTCTTTTTGGTGCCAGCGACATCACTTATCCATCTTGAGTTAAGTGCATGGCGACCTGCGAATGATGTCGACATCATTTCTTCTTCTTCATCAATTCACGGTTGTTTGACCTTGAGCTCCTTTCAGTGACTCGTTTTATCTTCCATTATGCTTGATTCTGACTAGACGCTGTGGTGTAACAGAAAGATGCATTTTGATTGTCGTCGAGCTTCGATCAAATTCTTTAATCCTTTTTGCACTTCTCTTTGTGCAGCTTTATGACCCATTATATCGGTATTGGCCCATGCCTTTTTTACGCATTTTACACTTTCTTTTCAAATTCCTGCTTCTACTTATGATGAATTGGAGTGAGATTATTCCATCTTGCATATTAATCAGTCTTTTTATATAAAAATCAATCAGAAAAATGGACTTAAAATAGATGACTTTTAAGCTCATCAGGCAACAACGTCATAAACTTGATTGGACAGATTTTATATAGACCAAAAATTGCAACTAATTTCTAACATAACCATAGGACAATTCAATCCTCAGGAGGAATGCCAAAAACTTGTTGTTTAACTAAAATTTATAAGAAAGTGTTTTCTGATTTGTATGTAATAATTAGAATTGGTTTTGGTCGAAATCACTGCAAGTGCACAGGTCATACAAGTAATAAAGCGGATGTTTAAGTCCAGATATCATTCCCACGAGGATTGATTAGAAAATTCAAAGATTAACTACCCTCACTACTCCAGATCCTCACTATTTGAACTTCAAAATTTCAGGATAGATTTATCCTCTAAAGTAGAATAATCAAAGCAATAATGAAATTCTAAAATACACGATTAGAGAATTCCTTTGGGTGAAATAACCTTTGGGAATGAAAGCAGTGTTTTGACCATCCTTTGCAAGTTCCAAATAAGAGAAAAAGTCTTAGGTATGAACCTTGGGGTGTCGAAGCGATTAGTGTAGAAATGGATTTCTCCCCAACACTACACATTTCACTCTCCTGAAAACACCACACTTCTATCTCTAGAACAATGAGTGCGAAAGAGCTATTTGTGAGTTGCTCATAACTATGAATCATTATTTTAAATACCGATCTTCTAGCCATCTTAAAATTTGAAGTGTTTGCCCCCATAGATAGGATAATGCAAGCCCTATCTAAAATAAATGGTATCTCAGTCATCAATTAGACAAGAATTCTTTCTCCCCTTGATTAGAATCTCGGCTAACACAGGGTTGAAGTTATTTCTCTCAATTGAGGTGAAACCTCTTAGCATTAAATTTCTAGATCAGTAAGTGGATCATATGCCTCAGGCACACACTCCTCTTGTCACTGGGGAAACTTGAAGCGAGGTTGGATCTTCACTAGTAGTGTCAAAGTAATCCTAAAAGTGCATTAGTTTAAATAATATTAGTGTAATTTACCCCCATATACTACTCATTACCCTCAGGTAGTCTCAACTTTGTGTCACTCAAAGGGATTCCTAGAAATCAGAGCAATGATACAGCTCTTTCTGGGTACCAAACAGTATTAGAGCAACCAATGTGGGAGTAATATGATTAAATCACTCTAACTTTCATACCCAAAACAACATTACAACACTACAAACAATAATCCCAAAGACAGATTCTTCCCAAAGGGAGCTGAGCCTCTCAAATCTGGATCACAAATGACAATGACTAGTTGATCAAACAAATTCATTGAAATTATAATCAAAACTGAAAAAAAAAATGCTAGAAAATTTCCTAGATTCCATTGAAATTCAGGCATAAATTTAAGCTTCGATTTACATTCATCCAACTTCGAATCCAAGTTCATATCACTTTACTGTCTGAAAGAAAGAACTAAATCTAGAAAAAACTAAAAAAAAAAGAAAAAGAAAAGAAAAATATATACAATGAGACTTTACTTTCTCCCCAACACAGACTGATGAAAAGCCATTTGGAAGCTACGCACTATTCCATAGGAGCTTCTATTTATAGGCTCTGGTCTTGGGCCCTAAAAACGAGGCAAGAATAACACACTTCGAAAAGCCTAGAAATGTTGCCCTAACTGCTGATGTCATGTTGATGTCGTGGTGATGTCGCGGCATTGAGAGTTGTCGGTGTCGTGGGTCGCATCTGATGTCGCAACATTGAAAATCTGCTGAGCAATTCTCAATTTCCAGTGATAAGTCAATGTCCCAACATTGAGATTCGGTGTTATAGATTAATTATGATGTCGTGACATTTCCTTTCCTGTGTTGTGACATTGAGTTGATGTTGCGACATTCAGTTGATGTCGCGACACTGCTTTGTAGTGTTTCAACTTGGATGCTCAACCTGATGTTGTGACCACTTTCGGCTGATGTCACGACATTGCTAGTCTAATGTCGCGACATTGAATCTTGTTGTTCTGAAGCCCTCTGCGATATCGTAGGCGATGTGCGACGTTGAGCCGAATCTCACTACCTAGGTTGCTTTTATCTAATGTTGCAACATCACTAATCCGATGTCACGACATTGGATTTTTCCATCTCTAGTGTTCAAGCCTTAGCTGATGTCGCGACATTGCTAGTTAGTTCTTCTATCGATGTTGCAACATTGGTTTGTTAAACTTCACCTCATGCTTGCTTTAGTCTAATGTCGCGACATTACTTTAATGTCGCAACAGCATTCAACTTATGTCTTCACTTGTTGAGGCTTATGCTGATGTTGCCACGATGTCGTGGCAATGTCACGACATTTACCAATTTAGTTCTTCTCACTGTAGCCAATGTCGTTGCCATGTCGTGGCGATGTCGCAACATTAGTTTTCTGATGTAGTTTGACTGCTGAGGCTGCTTTTGATCTCATGACAATAAGTTATGCAGTCGCGACATTGGCATATCTTTGCCTTCACCACTTCAGCTGATGTCGTGGCTATGTTGTGACATTGTAGTAATGTCAAGACCTTCTCCACATAATGTCACGACACTAGGAATCTGATTTCGCGACATAGAACCTTTCTCTGTACAATGCTAATTTTTGCTCCATTTTATGCTGAATTCTGATTATCTTCCTTAAGTTCCTTCAAAACATAAATTTGGGTGAAAGCTTCATAATTTTGTATTAAAATTAACTTTTAAGCCTGAAATATACTTGTAAAATGGGTTTAAAAATAGATGAGTTTTAGACTCAACACCTTCCTCCCTTGAGCAATTAAGTTCTTAGGGGTGTTTCAGCACCCTAGTACCTAATGTCAAGCTGGTATGGGAGGCTGTGGCAAGCTCTCGGGTGGTGAATCTTGAAACAAAAGCATTTGCACCATTCCAATAAACCTTGAAGTAAAGTAAAATGAGAAAATTCTACAGTTTGAGGGAACTATATTTTAATTATGAAGGTATTGAAAAATTTTCCTGATAGATATGCAAAATGAAGCACCAAACCAAGTTTGGGAATTTGAAAGTTGATAATAGTAGAAAGTGGAAGGATGAAGAGTGAAGCCCAGATATTAGAAGTTGTATGTCAGGTGAACTGAACCTAAATATCCATTTATCCACCCACGAATGCCCAGTACGCATTACGATCTAAAATATCTAAATGATCTTGAAGGTCGTATCTACTTTACATTAGTGAGGCATATGACCAACAAGCCTATGGACTTTAAATCAGGGAGAAATTCATTATCTGAATAGTATCTCAAAAGATTAACTAATTTTCTAAATTGAAAAAGAAGGAAGACCATCACACACTCACTGATCCAGGGTAATGATTAATTTGTTTACATTAATTTGCTTACAATTTACTCAGTTAGTTTACAAATTCTATCAAAACAATTGTTCAAATAGTGACTATCTTAAGTAGCAAGGGTAGTTGATCTTTAGATTTTCAATCAATCCTCGTGGGAATGATATCTGAACTTTAAATCCACTTTATTACTTGTATGACCTATGCACTTGTAGTAATTTAGACCAAAATCAATTTTAAATTGTAGATTATTTATACTCAGCAGAAAACAGCATTTACAAATGTAGTCAAACAAGTTTTTGGAAAAATTGCTAGATATTGAAGAGTTTTGGTAGTGATATCAGAAAACAGTCAAGTTTTGGTCTATGTAAAAATCAATCAATGAGTGAGCAAGTTACAAATTAGATCATCAGCAAAGCATGCTTCAAGTGGTATTGGAGTTGGAATCTTGTACAATGACAAGGATGGATCAGTGACATTTTATGTAAATGACAGTACTTATGTTCCAGATTGAATCCCATACATGCATGTTTTCACCTTGCTTAAAGTGTTTGACTAATTATTCCTTTTTCAAATTTCAAAGTGTGGCACAACAACAAGCTTGATTCATGAGGCAAATCAGTCACAAACCTCAACTTCATCTACTAATAGAAGAATTATAACTAGAGGTGATGGTCATCCAGTTAACATGGCTAACATGCCATTCAAAGCACCTCTAAGGACATGGAGGGATAGACCATGAAAGCAACTTCTTAAGAAGATAAGAGATTTGGAAGGGACTCCATCAACTAATTCACCACCTAAATGAAGATTTTAGAAATATAATAAGTTATTCTTTTTGTGAAAGTTGGTTTGATTGGCAAAAATGTACTGCTGTATACAAATGTTGTTTTGGTTGTCACGATTATTAGGCAATTTACCCAGGTTGTTTGGATTCTTTGGAAAGGTGCTTTGGCAACTATTTTTTTTTTTTTTTTTTTGGCCATTTTTGTAAGGGGAACATGACCTTGAACATTGTTTGTAAGCTGCTTTAGTTGTATATATTCTTTGGAAGGTTATTTTGATAGCTTTTTTTTTTTTTTTTGGTGATTTATTGTAAGTTGGAAATGTAAACAGCAACTTCATTTACAAATGCTCATTTTGGTTATAAAGAACATAACCTTGGTTAATGTATATGGCAGACTTATTGTTCATTGTTTGGAATGCATTTTTGTTTGGTCATTTTTGTTGTAAAGAACATGACCTTAGGTCATGTATATGGCATGCAATATTTAGTTAAACAATAGGCTTATTTTCATTCTTGGATGCCTTTTTTGTAAACATGATATTGAACTTGAAACAAAATTGACATTGAACTTGTCTAGGATATATTAATCAATCTCATACCAATACACGAAATATCATACATTCAAAACATAATCAAGCATACATTGGGCAGACTTGACACAGTGTGAACTTCAACTTGAGACAGCACTCTGGCCCAAAAATATTTGGCTATCACATTAACTCAAATACGCTCAACTTGGCTCAACTATTCCTCTCTTAACTACAACAATAGCAAAGAAAAAATTCATACAAAAAACATAGCAATACAAACAATTTTCCACAAATCGAATTGATCATGTCCACAATGACAAATTTTCTTCATATCCTTGATTTCTTATTGCAACTGTATGTTCTCCTTGATCAAGTTGTTGATCATCACCTTTGCTCTTTGACAGGATCACGCCATAGAAAGAACCAACATTGGTTATCCTATAACAAGAATACATCACAGTTAATGTAACATTGTATTACATTAACAAAAATACAGATGGGAAACACTAACTCTTTCTTTAGGACATGCGAAGAACCTCCTGTCATGGTTGGTTTCCTTTTAAGATATCCACATTTTCGCTCTTAAACCACAATAACACATGTGTGGTTCGTATTCAGCATACTGACCATTTCTTCTTGTGCAAAATGATGATGAGATGAACCTTAGTACTTAATAGCACAACAAAACAACCTACAACAATTTGGGGGTTGAAATTAGAGGAACAATAAATTCTAGGTTTGATTTCGATTGCAAAAATTAGGGAGAACAAAAATAGGGAAGAACAAAAGTTAGGGTTTGATTTCAACCGCAGAAATTAAGGAAGAACAAATTCCTACCTATTGATTTTACTACAGAAATTAGGGAGAGCATAAATTAGGAGAGAATAAATTCTAAGGTTTGATTTTGATGACACAAATTAGAGCAAGAACAACAACATGAGTTAGGGTTGGATGAGGATCGATGTCGAGGAAGAAATTAGAAGAGGATTAAGGCTGAGAAGAACCCTTCTCATTTTGACTTCAATTTTAGGAAGAAATTGGGGCAATGGAGACTAAAGAGGATCAAATGTCGGGTTGAAATTATGAGAGGATTAGGGTTGAGAAAGAACAAATTTCATCTTGATTTCAATGTGAAGAGGTTTAAGGAAAAATCGATTTTAACTTTGGGTTTAAAATGTGGTCCCAAATTCAGTTAGCCATGTGAGCAGCCATGTAAGTGTCGTTTTAACAACCATTTATCCAACAAAGCAAGAGGGTGACACAAGGTCATGAATAAGCTATGAACATAAAAGTCAGGGGCATGAGTGGATCAAAAAACAAAACTCATCGGCAAAATTAGACTTCTAATATAAACTCAAGGGCATTTATACACCTTTTCCCTCACAAAGGCCTAGAGTCTTTTCATACTCCACCGTTTTCATTACCTAAGATTCATAATTTGTATGTTTTTCTGCCATAAAGAAATTCCAACTTCTTACCGTTTTCATTAATGCATTCGAATTGTTGTTTTGCTCTAATTATCAATATCAAATCGTTTCTAGTTAGATAGGATTTTATAAATGAGTCTCTAGCCTCACATTGTTCATTTTAAAGGTGGATCGAAGCAAACACTATTATCACTAATGCCAGAATTTGGTGAACCAAATTCTGATCTGAAAAGTTTCGGTGGCATGGCTCATTACTTTAGGGATGGGTGTATTTAGTTTTAGGATGCTTATAAATATATAACATACATTTTAGATTTTAAGGATTTTTGGGTATTATCAATTATGTGGCACTCTAGGTTGTTGCGATTATTTTCCCTGACAATTGCGACACCTCCAATTTTTTACGCTTTTTTTTTTTTTTTTGGCAATTCTTCATTTTTCCTTAACAACAAGTAACCTTTGACTAAACTCTGAGATGATGAAATTAAAATCGATTACATTCCTCACATCATGAGATGCACATGTAACTTCTCTCTCTAACAAAAGCCAAAAAATTAATTATTATATCTCATTACTAAGGGCCAAAAGTGTTAGAAATTTTAATTTCTAATTGATTCATATAATTTCAATATTGATAATTGTTATCGTTGTACACACGGTGATGATTAGTGTAGTATCTAAGAGACAATTATCGGGTGTAAATCCCTCCGTGCCGATTCGTTAAAATTTAAGTATTTTAGTGTGTTTTGTTATATTAGTAACTCTTCCTCTTCCTGCATTTAATATGAGTAAATGTCTTAATAAAAGACATTTAATATTGAAATAACTCTTCCTCTTCTATGGCTAATAACATTTAATATTAATAACTCTTCCTCTTCCTGCCTTTATATATATATATATATATATATATATATATATATATATATATATAAAGCGTAGAAAAACAACGAACTTTTCGAGGGGTTTGATTCGTAAAGTCGAGAATCAATCAAGTCCTTATATCATCAAAGGGGCGATTTTAAGTGTTACGGATCGCATAGGAAAACATATATATTATTACTTAGGATATTCAATTATCGTGATGGATTAACTAGTAAGTTTTAATTTTCATTTTCTGTAAATTATGCCATGATTGTTAAATTGGTTGATTTAATTGTTCTATTAAGATCCAAATTGTTAAATCGTTTCCGAAAATTTTCAACAATATTTTGGTATCAGAGCAGGTTTAATAGAAATTCAATTACCAATTTAGGGTTTATGAGAATTTGGGTATTTTCTCAATTAAAGTTAATTGTAGTTAATTGATGTTTAAATTAACTGTTTATGACATAATTAACTTGGGTTTAATTTGAATTAACATTTAGGTTGAATATTTGAATTAATAGTTCGGCATTCCTTCATTGTGAATTCAATTGTTCTCGAATTGTGATTTTGAATAGTTTTATATATAAATGTTCTTTGTAGTTTTAATTATTGGTGTCGATTCAAATTGTGATAGCTCCAATTCAAAGCTGTCCATGCGTCATCAATATGAGTAACCTGTGAATGCATGCTGTCAGTAGAAAGAATTATGCATGTGCATATCATGACTTATGCAAATTTCGGAGAATTGTATATACAAATCTTTTCACATAAAACCAATTTAATAATGTAGATGTTATATATTATTATTTGAGCTTTAAGAAATAGGTTAATGAATTAAGAATAAAAGATATTAAAGAGTAGTCTTTTATATTATTAAACTTAATAATTTAAGTTTATATGATTTAAATCTTTAATATTTAGTGAGTGTGTTAGTCACTATTAGCCCTCAAATTTCATTAAATGATTTAAATAATATTTATAAATGTTTATTTGATATAGCATCATAAATGACATTTAAGAATAATAAACATTTATAGTTATTAACATGTAGTTATCACGATTACCCGAAGGTAGATCTTATAATGTTAATAACAATTGAAATGGAATTATGAACCTTATTTAATTAATATATAGTATACATCCAAAGGAATGACTTATATATTAAATTAAATTTGTGATTGACCTTATATATATTTATATGAATGATGCATGTTGGTGATTGTTGGTTTGTGTTTAGAGATTTGGCGAAGGTGAATTTCGTCTGATGTTTTTGGTATATATATTATAGTCTCAATTGTGGTTTTAAATTCAAAGTAATTAATATGTGAGATGTAAATGTTTTGCGTGATCTCGAATGTATTGCCAATGGTATCAAGAAGTTTAATGGATAGAACTATGATGGTTGGATCGAATATGTGAAGCTAAATGTTGGCCTTTGGGACTCGGTTAGCTCACAGTTATGGATGAACCCACTAAAAGCGGAATTGATACTAGTTTAGGTGGGCAAGAGAAAATGTGGGAGAATTGGGAGAGGTGAATGGGCTTATGATGAGCTTTCTTAAACAGCATAGGCGCCTAATGTTAATAGACCAGGCCCGAAAATGTGAGGAATTTGTAGATTTGAAATTAAAGTGTACTATGTGAGACATTGTGGATAAGTCTATTGTTCTTGCTCTTGTGTGGTTATCTAATAGAGAGTACACCATGGCTCAGTCAATGGAACATATTACTCACATGGTGAGCCTCTCTGGCCAAGCAGAGTTTGGATGGATCTTGGTGAGGCTTGAGTGTTAGTTTGAGTTTGTTAACATGAAATCATGTAAGGAGTGATGATTTCAAGCAATTTGGAGAACTTACAGTAACTTAAGGAAAAATGGTCTCTTTCGGATACTAGTTATGCTCATGCAAGAGGAGGCAAGGCAAGGGAAGACCTTAAGGTCGAACTTCCCAAACCAACTTGCCTATTATGGTAAATCAAATCTTTGAGTTCTAGTGGCGGCAAAGCTCCAAGTAAGAAATGGAAAGAACAAGGAGAAAGCGACCATTTAGTGCGGCTGGTAAAGGAGCAAGGAGAGGTTGAAAAAGATTACAGAAATGTTTCTTTTTGCAACAAACACAGGCCTGAAGGCCGGTGCCAAGAGAGGCATGGTTTGAAAGAGGAATTATACATTTTGTTTCGTATGCTTTGAATCAAATCGATTGAGTTTCTTCTAATACTTGGTGGCTTGACACGGTGCAACCACTCATGTTTCTAATGTTATGCGGGGTTACCTAAACTTCCACGAATGCGGGAAGAGTGGCTTTCTATTTATGGGAAGCAGCGGGATGAAAATTTAGAATTGAAGGTGTAAGGGACATATAAATTGTGTTAGATACGGGCTATTTCCTTGATCTAGAGAATGTTTATATGTTCACGATTGCTCTAGAAATCTTGTTTTGTTTCTAGATTGGATGTTTTAGGATTTGATTTTAGGGTTGGACATGGTTGTTTCATTTGTATCATGGAACAAACCTTTGTGAAATCTTAGTTCGTTTGTCGGATACTTTATATTGTTTCATCTGAATTCTACTTTTGTTAATTCCACTGTTTAATGTTGATGTTAAATATGATGTTGGTATGAAAAGAGTGCATAATGAAGTCTCCCTCTTGACTGTGGCATAAAAAACCGGTCATATATCAAGAAAGAGTTTTGAGACTAATTAAAGCCAGTTTTGCCTCAATTAGTTTTACCCGATTGGAATAATACTTGTGTGGATTGCATTAAGGGTAAGCAAACCAAACATGTATCAAAACAATTTGCCCACGAGGAGTAGTGGATTACTTGATTTGTATCTGGATATTTGTGGTCCTTTGATGTACCATCTTGGGGCGGTGAAGGTATTTCATCACCTTCATTGATTACTCTAGGTCTTGTGCAACTATTTGCTGCATGAAAGAATTCAATGGTTGATATCATGTGACATTCATTTCAGAGTTGAGAGACGGTTAAATAGAGTTAAGGTAATACGTTCGATAGAGGTGGTGAATATTATGGAAAGACATCGGAAGTTGGACCAATTTCAGGCCCATTTAAGAAGCTCTTGAGTTAAGGGCATTTGTCTTATGATATACAATGCGGATCGCTTCCTAAAATGGCATAGTAGAAAGTAATAAGTACATTGATGGAAATGGTAAGGAGTATGGTGAATGATAGTTTTGTACTGTTTCATTGTGGATGTATGCATTAAGGACGCATACTACATATTAAATAGAGTACTAATATTGTTCCTAAGACACCTTATGAGCTGTGGACATCCTAGGAAGCTTTAGTTTAAGACATCTTCACGATATTAGAATTGTCGAAACGAAATGAGATATATAATCCATGAAAGAAGTTTGGATTAAGGGACCATTAGTGGTTATTTCATTGGATATCGGAAGATCAAAAGGGTGATGCTGAATTCCATTATCCCGCCATAGTACGAGTGTAGAGTCCGGGAATGCTCGCTTCATTGAAAATGGCAGTGTCAATGGGAGTGTGGGAGCACGTGATGTGGAGATAGAGAGTCATTGATGGACCAAAACCCATCAAATGATCCATCTCAAATTGAAGTTCCTATTATTGCTTACGACCACGAGGCATGAATATGGAACAACGACAAATGGATGCTCGAGCGATTATGGATGCGTTGTTAAGAAGAGGGAGGAAAATGCTTTCAGTTAATGAGCAAATGCGACCTAAAGAAGAAATAGTATCAGGAAGTGCACTAGGAGAAAGATCGAGTACATTTCGAATGGTATATAGTTTGTGTGAAACATGAAATGACTTGAGCATTGATAATGGCAGTCTCTTTGACGAAGCAGAGCGGTGAAAATTCTGATAAGTGGTTAATGGCCATGAAGGAAGGTTGAAATCCATGGATGACAATAATGTTTAGGAAATGAGGTACGAAGGATTCTAAAAAGAGTAGGCTGTAAGTGGGTCTTTAAGACCAAAAGCGAGACTCAAAGGGCAATATATAAAGAAGGTACAAAGCCGGACTTGTTGCCCAGGTTACACTTTCAAAGGATGGCATTGACTCTGGGCTTTCTCGGTTTAGAAAAGGACTCTTTAAGGATTAGTAATGGTTTTGGTGGCTCATTTTTGATCTTGAGCTACACCAAATGGATGTTAAATGGCCTTTTCTCGATGGAGATTTTAGAGGTATATGGATCCAGCCTCAAGGTTTTGAGACCACAAGTAAAAGAAATCCCCAGTATGTAGATTGAAGAAATCGATACATGGATTAAACAACTAGACAGTGATGTTTGAGTTTAATGATACCATATTGTCATATGGGTTTGAAATATTAGTTGACGGTGCATCTACATGAAGGTTGTGGGAAGCAAGTTCATAATCCTTGTGTTTGTATGTAGATGATATTCTTCTTGCACATTTAGTGATGTGGTTTATTGCGTGATGTTAAGAGTACACTTTCAAGTAACTTTTAAATAGAGGATGGTGAGGCTTCCTATGTAATCGAATAGAAATATTTCGGGATAGATCCTAAGGAATTTTGGGATTATCTCAAAGGCTTATCAACAAAGTTCTAGAAGGAATTTAAGATGGAATCCATATGCATGAGTCCAGTTCCATCCGGAAAGGAAACGATTCCCGATGCATCGATGTCAAAACGATTTGGAGCATAAAAATGGATAATATTCCTTATGCTTCTTTAGTTGGGAGTTTGATGTATGCTCGGACTGTGCTAGGCGGGATAAGCTTTGCGGTTGGTATGTTGGGTCGTTATAGTAAATCGAATTATTTCATTGGAAGGCTGCGAAAGTTTGTAGATACTTATGAGCCTTGGGGATCACATGCTCACATATAGAAGAACTAGTAACCTTGAGGTTGTAAAGTTGCAGGACTCGAAACTATGGGATGTAAGGATGCGAAAGTCCACATTTGGCTATTTGTTCCTTCTAGCTGATGGAGCTATCTCATGGAAGAGTGGTAAGCAGTCTTGTCATTGCTGCTTCCCTTATGAAGTGAATTTATACGCGTCTTTAGGCTACCAGGTTCAATGTCGTTGTGTTTCTTATGATTTCTTTAATGGTTTTAAGTATCATTGGTACCATTGCCCCAAACAAATGAGGATTTATTGTGATAATACGGCAAACATATTCTTCTCTAAGAATGAT
This sequence comes from Tetrastigma voinierianum, assembly GCA_016808115.1. Classification (NCBI taxonomy): domain Eukaryota; kingdom Viridiplantae; phylum Streptophyta; class Magnoliopsida; order Vitales; family Vitaceae; genus Tetrastigma; species Tetrastigma voinierianum. The sequence goes on from JAEQBH010008056.1 coordinate 122,478, forward strand.
AGATACTCCAAGGGTGCAAACATATGGATTTAAAGTATCATCTGTCGAAAGAGAAAAGGTGCAATCGAAAGAGTTGAATGGTGCACATTGGCACTATGATATGATTGGATCCAGTTGGTAGGCCCAGCTCTTTAAAACATTTATTGGTCATATTAGTAAAATGAATCGAGGGAGATCCTTGTATATTGGATGATTGGTCATACATGTATGAATTTATGTTTATACGTTTATATTTATTGATACTCACAAATATCGATGTTTGTTTGGATTTTCCTTATCTATAAGATTATATTTGATTATGCATATTTTATTATGATTATAAATATTGGGTCTTCATTTAATACATTTGTGGGATAAGGTATTTCGGGTGTCTACCTTATCAAAATTGTATTTGTTTGAATGAATTGACTTGTGATACATGGAAGGAATCGAGGCGTTTGTCGAGATATTGGCCTTCATCGATTCGGTCGGTTTAGTTCTTACGAAGTTGTGACTTATATGCCAACACATTTTAAGTGGGCTCGAGTTATGTTAATATATTTGTATCTTGGTCGTATATGAATCAGTGGGAGAATGTTAGAATTTTAATTTCTAATTGATTCATATAATTTCGGTATTGATAATTGTTGTCGTCATACGGTGATGATTAGTGTAGTATCTAAGAGACAATTGCTCGAGATTATGAAACCCCTCACTTGCCGGTCGTTAAAATTTAAAAGTATTTTTAGTGTGTTTTGTTATATTAGTAAATGTGCTTAATAAAAAACCTTGTTTAATATTAATAATTCTTCTTTTCTTACTGCGTTTAATATGAGAAAAGGCGTTTAATATTAGTAACTCTTACATCTTCGCATTTAATATGAGTAAATGTCTTGTAAAAGGCATTTAATGATATCTTTCTTCCTCTTCACCTTTAATAACATTTAATATTAGTAACTTTTCCTCTTCCTGCCTTTATATGTATATATATAAAGGCATAAGCTTCTACGAGCTTCGAGGGAGTTTGATTCGAAGTCGAATCGTCAGTCGCTATATATCGTGAGCGATTTTAAGTGTTACGGATACGGCATAGGAAAAACATATATATTATTCTTGGGATATTCCAATTATCGATGGATTCTTCAAGTAAGTTTTCTTTTCTCATTTTACGTAAGAATTATGCCATGATTGTTAAAATTGGTTGATTTAATTGTTCTATTAGGATCCAGGTGTTAAATCGTTTCCGAAAATTTTCAACAAAAAGAACAACTATTCTATCTTATCCAATAGGGTCAAAAACAAAGCAAAGTCAAATATTTTCTTTTGGTTATTTAAATTTACAAAAACATAATAGTCAAATATTTTATTTTGTTTAATTATACTTACAAAAACATAGTATCCTTATGTTTTTTATAATTTGTTCCTCTTTTTCAACACCTATTTCTTCCTACGTACACGCATCCTTTCTCCATTTCCTTTTTCTTTTCATTTTAATCAATATCAACTACCCGTTCTACATAATAGCCACCTTTTTTTACACTTCTAGAAATCTAAGTATATTTTATTTTATTTCATTTTACTTGTTTGTTTATTATTTAAATATGTTCATCTAAATGCTCAGAATTCTTGTGTCCAAAATTTCTTAATTATCATCAATAAGTCAACTAATATTCACAATTTTTTTTCATCTTTTAATGCAAAACTTGAATAAACAAAACTTAATTTAGATTGGAATTTCTTAGAAACATCTAAAGTGCTTAGAATTGCTCAAGAAATATAAAATAATTATCTGAAAGTTAAATCTTATTTCGAAAATATATATTTTAAAGCCTAAACCTCAAAAAGCTTAAGTACATGCTCCTATTTAAGTGAAAAAATGGTTTCTATTTAGAGAAGATAGGAAAAATCTAATTTATACATAAATGTTTTAAATACAGAAAGACTTTTTTTACCTTAATTAAATTTATTTATTTATTTCAAATTTCATTTTTTTGTCCCTAAAAAGTAATTTGGATGTGTATGTAAATGATTCACCATTTCTCTATTTTAGGTCCTACTTTATAGGACCATATCCATAAACATCAAGAAATTAAGAGGCGTTTGTTTTGGCTTTATTTCTTAGACAATTTGTTTATTTTTTTCATAATTTATTTCTGAATTTTAAAATTTCTTCTTGTAACTATCATAAAAAATTATATTTTAGAATCTATACAAATATTTTAAAATCCACATAAATATTTCAAGATATTTTAAAAACATAAAAAAAAATTATTTTTGTTCATCAATAAATTATTTTTAAATTAATAATTTGTATATTCTATTTTAGTTATATAATAAATAAATAAATGAATTATTTTTGTAATAATGATGGCAAAGAATTATTTATCATTTTAATTTTTAAATATATTAATATGTTATAAATATTATATAAATATTTTTATTTTATCATAATAATAAGGTGATTTGATGAAAATACCTTTTGAAAACTAAATTTCCAGAAATCTAATCCTTCATTAATTTTTACCTCGATTATGACAACAAAAATACATAAATTTGTTTTATTTATAAATGATAACCCTTTGAGTCATGCATAAATATATGAAATGACAAAGGTCTTTTTTGTCCATTATGAGTCATTCTTTAAGAAAAAAAACATGGAAAATATTAGCTTTACAAATTTTAAGGTATTTAAAAAGGTGTTTCAACCCGATATTATATAAAATCAAAGTTGTATCATTATTATACGAACCAAGTACCAAATGGAGATTCAAAAAAAATATATGTGAATAGCTCGCGCTGAGCGTTCGTATTGAATCGTCAAAATCGAAATACGGGATTTGCGGAAGCGTCACACGAGATCAATAACAAAATATTGAGATATTTGAGATCAGAATTATGAAACATGATCTTACGGATGCGAATCTAAGTAGAACATGATCTTCAGGATCTAAATCTGAATTTGAGGGCTTTATGATCTTGAGATCTCGCTGGTTTTAAATGCAATATTCTGCCACGTGATGGGATCAAAGTAAAAACCTATGTGAGTACGAGATGAGTCATTTGTTTTATGATGTGTGTACGTTGTATAGGCAGTCAGATTGTTCGTCATTTCATTATTAAATGCGCAATGTTATCTACTGTCAATTAACTCCTTATCTTGACATATAACTATTCTGTCATTAGCTAAAACATCAGGTTGGCAGTGTATTTTTTTTTTTTTATCATGTATATCTTTAGGGGTACCAATGCTCATTTGTGTTCTCTTCTGGGAAGAACATCCTTTGAGCCGATAGGTCTTGGCGACTACCAGGCGTATTTCATATGCTTCGAGTCATAAATGCTCATTTGTTTTCTTATCTTAGGGAAGGAACATCATTTGAACAATAGGTCTCCAGCTTCAAGCGTAGTTTGAACTCATTTGCTAATTGTCCTTCAAGACCCAGTCGAAATTTGGAACATTTGATCGGGATCGAGGGAAAAAATAATAATAAAAAATAAAAAATCCTTTTCTAACATATTCTCAACAATTCAACATGAAATCGGTCTGATACCAAATGAGAGATTTTAAAAAAAATTATGCGAAAACCATCACACAAACCGGAATATTCATATTGAATCGTAAAGGAATCAAAATCTGAGTTTCTTTGAAGCGTGCACGAATCATAACAAAAATATTTAGATATTTGAATTTGGTCACGAAACTTTATGATCTTCCAGATCTGAGTCACGAGTTTTCTGACTTTATGATGTTGTATACAAATGCGAGATCGAGGCTTTATGATCTTGTATCTGGCGGTTTTTTACGTCTTAATATTTATAATGATGGAAATGGAAAGAACTATGTGATGCAGGGCTGTAGCCTCTATTTATAACCAATTATGTCTGTATATGATCAATCACGATTATTCGTAATTTCTATTTTAACCCATCATAAAAATAGAAATTACAGCTTCAATCTATCTACACATTGATGCCCACACTTTATATTATTTAATTAAGGCCCCCAAAACTTAAATTAATCACTTTAATTAGCCTAACTTTATTTGATAGCTTATAATTCACATTTATTTAATATATCAGCCCATATATTCGATTTTACTCCAACAGTAGTCACTTAAATTATTTTTTTAATATATTTAAGGTTTTAATTTTAAGCATATAAAAAACAAATAGTTTAATATTTAATATAAATATAACATTAAAAAATAAATTATTTAATACTTAATACTATTAGATCTTATTTAGTATTCAGCTAAATAAAAACTCTATTCAGTATTAAATAAAAAAACAATCGCTCCCTAATTCTACACCCACGTATACACCTAAAAATACGTTAATTTTCAAGACTTCATTTTCCATCATGACCTAAGAACCTTTAAATCAACCTCATAATCATATAACATAAAAATAAATTTTAGATTTTTTTTTTTTAATTTTGATACTATTTTTCTACTCTTAGGGAAAAGGACGTCCATTGTAACCTCAAATCCTGTAACTACAAATTTTTAAGAAAACTGCTAGTACAATAAGATATCATTGCATTGTTTGAAGAATGGACAATTCAAAGCTAGCTTATTGTATATTTACTTGTATAATTAATTAAACACATTTTTTGACAATAATTAAACACATATTTAAACCTAAGGGAAGTTGTTCATGATTTGCTTGCCCTTGGGCGGTTCCCTATCTTCATGTAAAGAAGTTGCATACAATTTAAACATGTTTTATTATTTTATATGAAAATGAAACTATAAGTGAGGGAATATGTTAACATATATGATATAAATCGTGAGCATTATAGGTGAGATAAATTAAGATCTCTTAAGCTTGCTTCTGGTCTGGATTGAGCAGAAAATGCGGTTGTGTTATGTGGTAGAGCTTTCTTATGCTATAGTCGAAATGCTTAGTTCGAATAGGGGATTGAATGCGGATGTGATATGAGCAAAGATTCGATTATGTGTCTTGTGAGCCTCTTTCGAGCAGCACCGTGGTTAACACGTAAAAAAACAATTATAATATAAAAGTTTAAATCATAATAACCACAACAAGAAATAAGACTTCAAGTCACAATAACAAACTGTCACCAAACCTTATTATGTTGTGACCAAAAACTATAGTTATAGACACATGAAATCGTGATGTGACATCATAATAATAGGCAAAGGAATGGCAATGGGGTGGCCCATCCCGAGCCGTCCTATTTATTTAAATCATTTCTTATACCCATTCCCCGATATGGGAAAATTCTTATTATACCCATATCGTTTAGTTTTTATTTTTAATGTTTGTTTTTATTTTGATTATATATTTTGACAATCAAACATTTTGTTGTAATATAGTAAATTGTCCCTCTGGTAGCACGCAGGACCTCTTCGCCCCCTTGGATGTCTCACATTTTTAAGCTTTAAATATTCTATAGAGCAATTGGCGTATGAATATTTATTTGTGCATATTTAAATAATTTTTATTTTATTATATTGAAATTGTATCTTTCATAAAAATAAAATATTATAAATTATTTATTTAAAATATATTTTAATTATTATTATTCATATTAAAATATAAAATAAAATAGTTATAAAATCATTTTAATACAATTGGGGCCCTAACGAGGAATATAATAATAACAATAAGAGTCTCGGGTTTAGGAAAAATGAACCCATTAAAATTGATTATGCTTAAATCATGTATGTCTATTAGTAACCTGAAAAAAGAGAAACATACCTCTTTGGCATTGTAGAAAAGTATTAGTCACGGTTTTATAAATGATTGCGATCATATCACATTTTTTTTTTTATGACGGACGTAACTAAGCGTGATAAAAAAAGTGATGGGAGACTTTGTTTCTTTTCCAAATAATTAATTTAACTTAAATTTGTAAGAAATTTAGAACCCAAAATTCTCAAATATCATTTATTGTTTGAATGAAAACAAAAAGATATGGACACTTGTAGAGTAAAATAAAACAAGGAGTACTATAAGCCAGAAAATAACTTATCCAAACTTGCATTATCAAGGCTAGTCAAGACATAAGGAAAAGATAAGTCTTAGCCATCAGTCATATTTCATGATAATGGATCAAGGAAACATTAGGAATCCATGTTCAATTTTGGAAAGTATCAATAATTTCAAGTTTCCTATTTCATTTTCATGTTTATCTTCAGCAACAAGCAATAATGGCTACAACCATGTTCCTCTTATTTGTATGTGAACAAATAGATCTTAGTTTAGGCAAGATATTGGAAGAAGTATGGTTGAGATGTAGATTTTATTTCTAAGTAATATTTTCTAAAGTTAATTTATATTAAGTATTCTATTTAAAGGAAACAGGTCACTTTTTTAGTTACCTGTCTATCTTAGTATTTTCGTTAACTTTTCTTCTTAGTCTTTGGTCATCAAGTCAATAATACCCAAGATACCCTCGGGGCTGATTATTTTTTTCCAAGAAAATAACTCACTATGTGAAGAAGGGTTGTATGGAGTAAAATTTAAGCTCAAAAACTTAAGTTTTACAAAAACACCCCAAATTATAATTACCAAGCACAGTTTTATAGAAAAACTATGTTATCAGATCTCCATTTCAATTTATTTAAAAAATTATGAACAAAAACACGAAACCCAGAGTTTAGGTCACTTAGGATTTTAAAAAATATTTTATAAGAAGTGTAAAATATTTGGTAAATGTCTAACAGCTTTAGAAGTCTGGCCTCGATGCTTGCTAAATAAAGTAAATTAGCATGTAACACACAATGTTGATTAAGGTGCGTTCACAGATTTGTGAAACTTTATCAGATATTTTCACATTTCTCAAATGTTTTTAAATTAGAAAGATACAATCTTGGTTTGAGATATTTAATCCTAATTTTCAAATAAATCGAAATAGGACCTGCTGAAGTTTTTAGAAAACAAAACAAAATAAATCATATTATGTACCCAAGTGGAATGGGGAGAATTTGGTTTGACCTGCGCTCATCAGTTACTTTAATGGGCTTAAACAAAGCCCACTTAGCTCTAAAACCCATGACTAAAAACTGTCTCTTCTGCATCCAAAAGTAGCAAACATAACCTCTCGAAATTTGTAATACCAAGAACAAACCCTTGTCATTGTCAACCACAAACGGTTGAACAAAATGCTCACCAAAGTGGAAATTTTCTAAACACCAATTTCAAAGGCTTGGTAAAAGTTGAAACAAAATGGGTAGACTTGAGGCCATCAGTCTTCATCTAACAAAAAGTTGGTATCTATACACCTCCTAGTAGTAGCTAGCCATCAAGATGGAAGAAAATGAAAGGTTGAAGAAAAAAAATGGAGGATCTTCCAACTTACTCCACTAAATAACGACACAGAAGAAAATGTACTGACAGTGATTAAGCGCTTGGGTCTGTTGTAATAAAACAAAAAAACTCTCAGAAAACAAATCCTCTGAATCAAACAAATGAAGATTCTATGACCTCATTCACCATGGCACACAACCCCAGTGTATGGTGCAAGAAAGTAAAGCAAGTACTCTCAAGCTAACAAAGCTTTATCCACAATTATGTTTGTATGCACTGGAACGTAACAGGTTAAGGTAGAAAGGGCGAGACAGCCCTAATGCATTTTAAAATAAATGTATCCTTGAGTAGAAAATTCTTTCAACATGCACTAGTATTCTTCCTTAATGTAACAGACGTTGAAACATAATGTAACACTCTTACTATGCAAGACCGTGTTACATTATTGTACTACTAGTGCATGCTGGGAAAAAAATTCCTACTCGAGGATACATTGTTTATGCATTAGGCTGTCTGGAGTTCCTTTTTTCTATTCCACCATCACAACAGTTTTGGATCAAATATAATGAGTTTCTAAACCACCAGCTGTGTTTTGTTTCCCAAAATTACCTTAAATGAAGTTAAGAGACACTTGCAGACTGATCTTGTGAAAGAGACCAATGGTGCCTTCTGATGTCTGTCAGTAAGAGAGTAGCATGCATTAAATGTCTTCCAAGTTGAAAAGGAAAATGGGTTCAGTACTTGATCATCAAGCTTCAAGCCAAGAGACGTGTTTAATGTTCCACAAGTTGAATAGAGATATTGCATGTCCTGTCCTGAACTTGGTGTTTCAGTGCTCTGGCAAATAAAGCCAAGCCCAGCAAAGACAATTGTGCTCTAGTTGTGGACCACCATCACCATTACCATTACCATTGTGGGGGCGCAGGTTGCTACAACACTAGCCAGGTGGGGCCAGTGAGAAAGACCATAGCAAAAAGGAAATTTGGAATCTTACCACTACACCATCAAACAATGGGGAAGAGATGAGTACGCTAAATTTCCCCAATTGAAAGAAATAGGAATGGGAAGCAGAGTTCAATTTTGATCACTAAGTTTAAATACAGATAAGTTTTTGAACGTGAGCTGGAAGCAACAGTTACCGTTATACTAGCTTTCCACATTCAAAAGAAAAAGTTGCAATAAAAGTTATGTGGAAATCTGAAAATTACTTCAGACATGGATCTTGGAAAGCAGCAGCTTCCAGATTTGAAAACTACTTGTCACTTTTAGGCATTGTACTTTTCCTGGATAAAAAAGATGCTTTGGTTTTTGAATTCTTTTATTTCAAAAACCTTTTTATTTTCCTCAACATGTATGGAGGAGGATGCATGAATTCAATCATGTGATCTGCAGTAGCTGCTTAATGCGTGAGATTTCCCCTTTAGATACCCTAATATGTTTATTGCAGAGGAAGATTTCTAGCAAAATCAAGGAAAAAGCAGAAATAAATAAATAAATAAATGAGAGTTGTGAGGTCTAAATGCATTGATCATATTCAATCAAGAGATTCTCACTTTGTGCCCCAAGGCTTAAAGCAATCCTCATCAGAAACCTTTCAAATTTCATAAAAGCATTTGGAAATCTCCATTCTCTGCTCAAAATCTAAGCTCATAGGCTTTTGTTCATCTTTAGGTGTTATGAACCTTACTAACAGACAATCATCTTTCATTACAAACTCACCAAGAACTCAAATCAGAGACCCCTTGATTTGAAAACTTTCCAGCCTCCATTCTTAGTCAAAGAGACAGCAAACCAGTGTTCTATTTGTGATCACATCTGCAAGAAATGGAAAGTCTCCACTCCCCATGTTATTTTCTTTGCTTCCATGATTTAAAGACAAAAAAAAAATAAATGTTTCTTTTCAAGAAATAATGGGAAAATTTTGACAGATAGAATTAGAGAACAGAGAGAAGGAATCCAAAAACAATCAAACATGAGTAAGTCAGTAGTTTCTTTATAAGCTCTTACAGGCATAGATCAACAAAGAGAATTCAAGTCTGTCCGGGTCTTTCTGCAACAACTTCTCCTCTAACCACAACCTGCTGTCCATCCCACTTCTTGTCCGAAACATGAACACGGCATAACCGGACGCTGGATTGAAGAACCAGTCATGAACATCCCACATTAGATCAACCAGCAAACCATCAACAAAGAGTGTCTGGTTGCCCCGGAAATTCCACTGCAGCCTCTTTACCCGAATTACCATCTTCTTATCTATACTAACAGATAGAACTGGATGCTTAAGACCTTCATTTTCTCCGCTACACTTGATCAAAATGTGCAGTCCTGTATCACAGAATTGGGCCTTGAGGTCAGATAAAGGGGTGTTGCCGGAGCAATGCTCTCGCCTTGGGAAACTAGGGAAGCTCTTGCAACTGGGGTGCCATTTTTGAGCTTCACAGTTTGCTTCTTCAACCATGTCACCAAGAAGAAGGCCTATTTCTGAATCAACCATAACCATGACATAGAAACCTTCAATAGGTTCAGGGCCAGTGTTATATTTGGCTATGGAGAGATCCCAAAAGACTTCAATCTTCAAATTATCAGATTCCAACAATTTGCTGCCTTTTTTCTTTCTAAATAAGCGAGAATTTGTGTTGAGTTTGAAAGCAGCTGAAGGGTCATCCCCCAGGTTTATGCTTAGGCCTTGACCTAGCTGGTTCTTGCACCAGGTGACTGTGATCAGGAGCTGTTTCTTGGTGGAGAGGCTGATTTTGTAGACACAGGTGACTGCATTTTGGATTGAAGGAATCAAGCTTGGAGAAAGACAAGCATTGTTTGAATAGCTGGAACAAGAAGATTCTGATACATTTACAGAGTGTTCACTAAAACAAGAAGCTATGTCTCTCATTGTGGACAAAAATCCAAGGACAGATATGAGAATTTGCAGGAGAGAGAGAGAGAGGGAGAGAGTGAGGGGGGGAAGGGGGGGGGAGGGAGAGAGAGAGAGAGCTAAAGACCAGAGGGTGGGAGCCTCTGCTGAAGAAATGAAGAAATTGAATAAGGCAGGGTCCAAGATGGGCTTCTTTGAACTACCTTTCCTTCTTTACATCTCTCTTAAGGTAGAAATTCAGTTAGATTAAATGGGAGGAAGGCAATGAAATCCAGTTTCCTGATCATGTGTATTAAATATATGGTTCTCCCTCTCTCTTTCCCTTAAAACCTGCATCTTGTATGCAACAATAGAATGGAAGACAAATAGAAACCTTCAAGGTTTCTTTCTTTACTCCTTCCTGCCAGTTCATCTGAGATATTAAAAGCTAAAAGGATAAAAATAAAATGATATTAAAACGTATACAAAATGAATTTGGACCTGGGCTGGGTTTAGCAAATGCTTGTGACTTGAGAGCAGTGACCTTAATTTTTCAATCACAAATTGTATGCGTCAGTGGCAAAACCACTTACGGTTTTCTAATGGGTTGAATTTGTTTAAGGAAATTTGTTGGTTAAATTACTCTTTCAACAAATCCCCTTTTGTGGGGAAATCAAGAAGATGGGAAACATTTATGCATTTGAGGTTTTACAATAAAGATAAAATGGGTTAATGGGCATGGTGAAAACCTTTCTTGATAACAAGTAAATAGAGAAATATGAATGGATAAATTGGGTGACATGTGGATGGGAAGTACTGGCAGGGTTATTTTCTGCAAAAGATTATATAAGATGGGCATTGAGATGGATTTTGATAGTGAGAAACCCCACAAATTAAAACAATCCTGTAGACCCACCAACTTCTACTCCCAAGCACACCTATGATTAAAAGCAAGGAATAATGTGAGCTATAAACTTTTCTTTGTATTCCCCTTTTTTATCTCCTTTTTATGTTAAATAATCTAAAAAAAAAAATGAAGTTGACTATTAAATTCAGTAGTGATCTATTTGTTACATCCTGCAATGTACAAGTCATCATATCATACAGTTGGGAAGAAAGGCATTAAATTCAATGAAAACCTCCCAAGAGCCTTGCAAGCTTTAGGTCAATTAGGTCCCTCGCTGTTTGCCACTGAAACAAGCCAATAAATGAATTACATACATAGATATAGATAGAGGTAAATAAAAGGACAGTGAGGCTAGCAGTGGCATGGTTAAAGCTGCATGAAGGAGAAGAACGAAAAAAAAAAAAAAAAAGAACTTTGGCACAGGATTTTTAAGTCTATAAAGCTAAAAGGGAAGGATGAAAAGAAAGGGGAGGAAGAAAAGCTCTGTGACTCAGCTGATAGGAAGGTGTTATATTTATTATTTTAAAGTTAAATGTGAAATACCCCCATAGATGTAATGAGAGAGAGAGAAAGGGAAGGAAGTTTGAATGCGTGAAATGGATAGAGGGGGTGGGGTGGAGAATCTGCCATAAAAGCATATAATTCAATAGATGAATTATTACTTAGTCTTTGGGCATAAGTGCTTTTAGGGTATATGGACCCCAGAAGGTCTGGTCCAAGGGCATGTTCTTCCTCCATAATGGCCAAATAGATAGTACTGAATATGGTGAACAAATCTGTTCATGGATCAAAAAAGTTGAAGGATTTATGATTGTCTGCTCACAACTCTTGGATTAGTCTCTTGATTCAGGACCACACCAAAAATATATGTTTCAAGAAATTAAACCCATCATCAGGTTTACCAACAGTCTTCTCAGATTAGAGCATCCTTAGTTGAACCATTATCACATTCAATGGATTAATTTAATTCTGACTAGTTCTAACTTCAAAAATAATACATGTATCATTAAGATTTTCCTACCATAATAACTTACAGAGAACTTTTTGTGCAGTTAGGTTGCAGAAAAGATGGATTCCAAACTTCTCTTTTCCACCATCAGGGACCATTGGTTAAGAAGAAAGTCTCCATTCAACTAGCACTAGTTGAAGTACCCTAAACCAACAAGAAATAATGCAAGAATCCAGTGAAAACAGAATCCCAGTGAGAAGAAATCAACTCTTTTGGCCTTATAATTGATAATACCAAGAAATTCCCTATAACCCACAGACCTTGGCTTCTTTCATTGACCAGAAAGAAAGAGTGCCCAGAAACTATTTTCTAGGCAGATGTGTTAGATAGATTCCATGGAACTCCTCTTTTCACATGTCCAGAAAGTAAAAATCTTGAAAATGACCCACTAGTTTAAAACTTCAGAGGATGCCTATGAAGTGGAAGTGAACTCAGACAGCTTGTGTACTACCCCCCTCTTTACCTGTCTGTAAGGCCATCCAGGATAAATAATCTATTCTTGCTGTGCTTAACAGCAGAATGACATCAATCTTTGCAACTTGTACATTGTATCAGCTCAATGACCAAGTTAAAACAGTCATATTATAACCTTAGATATAAATATGGCAGTTGCTGCCGCACCAACCTATAAATGCAGGCTGAAGAGAATATAAAGTGTTTAGTAAACAAATGAAAAACTGACAGAGAAATGTGCCTGCTTGTCCAGAACAGATGTCTAATTCGTGCTGACCTCAATAAATAAATAAATATATATATATATATAGATACATATCAAAAATCTATTTAGTTTGTGGATTCTCTATTTTCTCAGAGTGGCCGTTTAGAATCACTCAGCGTGACCTATAGACCAACCGCAAATGTTGTTCCAGACATAGTTTGCTATGAAATTTAAACAATTTCCCAAGATGAACAAGAGGCGCAGAACTCTGCTGTATTAAAGAGTCATATATGATGCTAAATGATTTGAGAAACTAAGGGCTTGTTTGGTTACAGTTTTTTAAAATTGTTTTTTACCCGAAAACAAAGAAAACCATTAAAAACATGTTTAGCGATGTTTATTCGCATTTTTTAAAATTGTTTCTGTTATCTAAGCAATGAAACGAAAAAAAGGGAGAGCGTTTGGTTCCACTTTTTGTTTAAAGAAAAAACAAAGAACACGGAAAATAAACAAGAACATTTTTCAGAAAATCACCAAAACAATGTTCTTTTTGTTTTTAAAAATTATTTTGATGCGGAGTTTTAAAAAACGATAGCGAAACCGAAACAGGCGTAGTTTCGCTTTTTTGGTTATGAAAGCATAAAAAGCATTAAAAGCTCGGATATGATAATAGTTTTAGAAACGAATTATTCTTTGTGTTCAAGCTGTTTTGAAACAATTTAAAACCCGAGGGCAGCAGAGCGCAATCGATCTTCAATATTCCAAAGTAATGATAAAAATTCCTAATTGCCTTTCAAGTTTAAACAATTTATACCCTTCAAGGGAAATCTAGGGTGCACCTTCAGACAACTCTGAAGATGACTTCAAAGAAATTTACTCGAAGATGGAGACAAAAATGTATTACGAAAATTATGTCCAAAGAGCATAACTCACCTAAAACCTTATTAGAGATTTGATCAAGTGAAGTATTGGTGATCAGATGTAAATCAAGACATCTCATCCATTATTAACATGTACAATCTCAGCCTTTAAAGCCAATCCAATTAAAAAAAAGAACAAATTAAAATAATGCAGTACCCTACATCACCATAAATAGACTATCCCCCTCAAGTCAAAGATATTAAATTAAACAGCAACTATGAATTTTAAAGTTTTGTTGCTTCTTGCAAGTTGTTAGCACTATATTCTAGTTAACAGAAGCCATAAGATTGATTAATGAAAGCGACTATTTAAATCCCCTCGACTTTTCTATCTATGTTCCTTATGTCATCTCAGAGTTAGCTTGCACGTCTATATGAGATGTAGTTAGTTGTCTTCTATGAGAATGATTCAAACTTTCTTTCATTAAGGTTACAGTTACACCTCTAGCAACTTAGATGTTTCAATTGAAGGACAGGACAGGGAACCATTATAAGTCTCCCTCAAATAATGGTATACTTTGAAACTTAACTGCCCAACCAAAAAGGTTTTTCAAATTGAACAAAAGGGTGCCATGTTAATCATACATATTAAACCATGCAAAAAAAAAAAAAAAGTCACAAATAAAAGCAGGATGTATTTTGTTAGGCATTATATTGTGTCGAGAAGCATGTGAAAAAGGGGAAACTTAGAAAATTCCGTTCCTAGAAACCAAGTGCAATTAGCACATTGACACAATCTAATCTCACTCTACATTGTAACCATCACAATAGCACATTTGACCCATCACAGTCTCTCATGTTTAATTTTAGTTGTCGACTGGGGAACGAAACCTCTTTCTGAACTTGCTTTCATCATATTACAAGGGAACAGAGAGAATAGCATTATTTCATTCATATCAAAATTAAACCAAATCCTGTATAGAGTAGAAGAAATTCAAAATGCTGAGCAATACACCTTTGAAGAGATGAATTCCCATTTGTCATAAAGAACAAATCAAATTTTAAATAAGAGCAGCGATCTCTTCATGAGGAAGCACTAATGCGAAGGAGGGAGCCAATTGAGAGCATTCACTTCTAGATGGGACTCAGATAGTTTGCAAATCTACCTGTCATCAAGTGAAAACTGAATTAATACCAGAATCTCATTTTTTTTCCAGCAACAACAAAAAATTTCTTGAGGAGCATAAGATGCCTCTAAACATATAAAAAGGTATATAACACTAAAGCTAGTCATTTATATATTTATTTATTTATTTCCTGGTGAAGAAATCCTACCTTCTGTGGCATAGTTCTATTTCAGATGGCAAAAATAACCATAGCCTAAGAGTTGCCCAGCCAATACACCAAGATCTCTGTGCCATGTACCAATGGAAGATGAAACGCAATTTGACAAAGTTTGGGAAAATCCCACCAGTTAGGTTTTGTTTTATCAACTAAATTTGAAAGAAAAATTATCAAGGCCCAATTTAAACAATTCAATCATGGACAATGTCTTATCAATGCTCATTGAGATAAATCTCCCAAGATGTAAAACCATATATTTAGTTTCTTGGAGGTCAGCAGTGGTAGGACATGTTTGCAGCACCCTCTGACGTCAGAACGGTCAGATGTAAAAAGAATGGCTGTTGGCAGGGAAAGATGGTTTTAATACCTTCTCTAGCTAGGAGGGCATTATCTGACATACAAGAACTACATGAGTACCCTATAAATAACTCAGCCAAAAAATGAGGAGAAGCCACCTCCATCATGCTTTGATGGGTGCATCCCATATAATCCCTAGACCAAGTGGCAATCTTCTCCAGAAGTAAAAGGTGATGTCAAGACGATAAGACCCCTTTTGGCCCAAGGCACATTAGGTGAAAAACAAGGCAATAGCAGCACTATAGTGAGAATAAAAAAAACATACATATATTTACCATTCAATTTCAAACTAATGTAGGTGTTTTCTTCAACAATCAATATTTAATATTTTTCATCCCTCAGGATATCTTATAAAATTTAAAAAAAACTAAAAATTATTCAAGCTGGATAGTGCCTATCAAAACCAAACAAAAAAAATTATTCAAGCTGGATAGTGTTTTTGGGAGCAGAATTTTTTTTTGGGAGAGGACAATTGGTGTGGCGAGGGTACACTTTGTGAGACCTTCCCCACTTTGTATAGCCAGGCTAAGAGCCTAGAACAAAAGGGGCTAGGGTAGTGGACACCTGGGCCTGGAATCCCAGCTTTGTTAGGCCCTTAAATGACTCGGAAATTGAAGATGTCCAGAATTTTTTGAGTTTGATAAATAACAGCAGGAGGTAAAAGACAGATTATTCTGGAAGGGGGATAAGAAGGGAATGTATACCGTTAAGGCAAATGTGGTCTTATTGGAGGCGATTCCAGCAGGACAGCTCCTCTGAATATGTTTTTTTTTTTTTTGATAAGACAGTCTGAATATGTTATGCAATAGTTGTGTATCTCTAAAGTGAGTTTCTTTTAGCAGGAAGTTTGATGGAAAGTGCTTATCATGGAGCATCTCAAGAGGATTTCAGTTAATCCTTAGGTGTCCCTATGTGTGGTAAAGCTGAAGAGGCTGAATCACCATTTAATCCATTGTCCCTCGGTTTGGGGTTTGTGGGAGGTGTATCTCTATCTAAGCCCTAGACTAGGTTTGCCCTCTCTTGGTTAGGACCTGCTTTCGGGATGGACCTGCTTCCCCATAAGGAAGGGAACTGAGAAAGTTGTGGATGACCAGCACCCCATTTGCCTCCTTTGGGCAATCTAGAAGAAGACAAGTATAGTCTTTGATGATGTGCTTTTTCCCTAACCAAACTAATAACCTCTTTGTTAGCATGTTAGTATCTTGGGGAAGGTGTATTGAGGTGGAGGTGTTCTATTATGGATTCTTTTGTATATTATCTAAATTTCTATTGGGTGGTAGGTTTTTGGTGCCTTTTGCCTGGTATGTTTCTCCATGTATACTTTAGGGCCAACCTGGCTCTCTCCTCTTTTTGTGTTAATAATATTTGCTCGTATATCTAAAAAAAAAAAAAAAATATATATATATATATATATATATATATTCAAAAGTATTTATACCCCATCAAATGAAACATCGTATTGTTCAAAGATATTCTTCCCATCTAAATGCATATTCCAATTTTTCAAATGTCTCTAGACCATAATAAAAACGAAAATAAGAAATTGACCATTCTAGAGAAGCTTTGGTAATCATCATGGTCATCACTGGAAATTAGATTGCCATACTTCTATTAAGACTAGATCGATAGCCCTCCATCTTATTTATCTTCATAATTGACATGTATTTCATCTTGAACTTTTTAATCCAATGTGAGATGAATGAAATTACAATCTAAGCATGCTTAATCTTAACTCATGGTCAAAGGCAATCGCCTCTATGCCTTGCACCTTATTCCAAGGCGATTGACCAAACGTTGCCTCTTCAAAGCAGCCTTGCACAGGTCTTCAGAGGTAGCTTTATTTGCTTCACCTGGTCTAATGTGAGGCAACAGTGTTGCCCTTATTTGATAACCCTGCCTAGCCAAAACAAAATCTCTGTTCTGACAGCTACATCATCAAAATAAGAGCAGTTTTGACTTCCCACTTGCACAAATCTTTGAGGTCTCTCAACCCAGAAAGAAAATATCAATGAGAAATACCTAAAAGAAAGGAACAAGTCCAGAAGATCCCTGGCTCCTTAACTGGAAAATACCACATTATGAAATATCAAGAGCTGTAACTAACAAGTTGAGGATTCCAGCCACCTTACCATGAATAAGGATATGGTTCCTTCATTTCTTCCCATTCACTTCACAAACTACAATTTTTTCCTTTTTATAGACAAACAAACTACAAAGATACACAAATGACTTATAATGTACTCCCTTTCATCAGCTGATCTATATAAAGAATCTTTCCCTATTATTCTATTAAAAAAAAAAGAATCTTTCCCTATATAGAGTGGCTGTGCTCCAAGTTCTATGCTAAGACACTTATGAATGAAACTTTCTATACACATTTATATACATATAAAAATAAATAATAAACATAATTAACAAATATTTCTGTAAAAAAATTAAAAACAGTAACCTTCGGGACAGCATTAGATGCTCACTACTGACACTGGGGACGAAATTTTGGTCTAGAAAATTTAACTGCACAACAACCTTCTTAGCTACATTCCAAGTTAATGAAACTTCATATTAAATCACAATAGATCATTAATATATAATGATCTAGATACTAAATCAATAAAATAATCTCAAAGTTCAAGATTCTAAATACCCATAAGCATTATAATTCTCAAAATAAAATCTATCATTCATTTATGAATCAGTAGATCAGAACCAAGTGAGTCTGAAATATGTATTGTCACATCAAACATTGTGAAGCATGATATTCATATTAAACTCAAATCCTACAAGCTTGAACTTTTAGGAGAATTGGTCATTTAACATGGTATCAAAGTTTGGTTTGACAAGAAATCTTTGGTTCAAGTCACCTCTCTGCAATTTGAATATTTGATCCTCATTCACATATTTGAAAGTACATAGTGGACTTCCATTTCTGGATTTTGACTACTTGTGTGCAAGTATGGGACCATATGTGAGGAGGTGTGAAAAATGATATTAAGTATTAAAGCTCAAATCCTATGAGCCCAATGCGGACTTATTGTGTGTGCGTTAGTGACCAGTGGCAGAGAAAAGCTTAATGAAGATCAAGTATCTTGACGGAATTAAAGCATAATGGTGTGAGTGCTCTGGGGTGCGTGCAAGTGAATCGTGGGTATGCTTCTTGAGGAGTTCGAAGCATACCGACCAGGTTAAGTTTGGGAGCTTGTCGCTGCTGAAATTAGACTATGAAGAAGGGTGTTAGCCTACTACGCCGCGGTCGGGGCTAGAGTCGCTCTTGTGATGAGTAGAGGCAAGAGGCGAGCCGGTGACATAGGGACATGAAGTTGTGAAGTAGGCGGGATGGGTTTCATGAAAATGTCAATGTAAAACCGCCGCCACCTGGCGGAGTGCGCCGTGTGAGTGGTATCGGAAGCCCGAGCAAAGCTACAAACAGTATGGTGTTGCCTTCTGTCGATCTTGACGGCTAAAAGTCTATTTCTCTCCTAAAGATACACAATAACTGATGAAGTCGTGGTGGTTGAAGCTGCAATGATGAGAGCGCATGTATAGATGGGCGTTCCTCCAGGTCGTATGAGGTGTCGGTTGTTGTCTGAAGTAGTGCTAGGGTGGTACGCCTACTAGGAGTGAAAGTCGACGAGTCTTTGCTTTGAGTTGGAAGTTGAGTGGGGGCTCCTTCCATGGCTGAGTGGTGTAGCGTTCGAGGTGATGGACGTCCTCTTTGTCCCAGGAGTATTAGCACATACCTTAGTGGATAATGGCTGAAGTGGGGAGCGGTAGTCTTAATGTTGCACGGTGGTGAGGTGCCTTGCACGAGGCGTCACAGATGTTGGAGTGAGGGGGAATGTCATGGACTTAGTGTGTGTGCGTTCGTGACCGTAGCAAAATATTTTAATGAAGATCAAGCATGCTGACGGGTTTGAGCGACATGGTGTGAAAGTGCTCGAATTGGGTCTGAGTGGATCATGGATGATCTTTGTAGGAGTTTAGGCATGCCGACCCGATTAAGTTTGGGAGCACATCCAACTAATCAGGGCTTATTTATGAAGAGGTGTTGGCCTCACCGCCATAGTAGTCGAGGGGCCAGAGCGGCTCACGATGGGCCGAGGCGGGGCGAAACCAACCAACATAGAAGCATCAAGTTGTGGTGTGGCAAGCTGGGTCTCATGAAAGTTTCTATGTTAGACCGTCGCATGGGCTGCCTCGTTGTGTGAACTAGTAGGCCCGTGACACTAAGCTTTCAAAAGACCTTTCCAGAGAGTTTGTTGTTTAACAAACATTATATGAAATTACTAATATAAAAAAAACATTATATAAAAATTTTGCATTAGCCCATTCCTTGATCGACAAGAGTGACTTGGAGAAATAATCATTCCCTCCAAAATTTTTTTGATGATTATCAATCCCTCCTAAGATATTTCCACAAGACCGACCCTCTCTGAGTTTCCCTTTGAGACCAATTTTCACCATATACACATTCTTACTTCTATACTTTCATCCCAGTCTCTGCTCTCCCTCAGTCTCATAACCCAGTTGTCTAACAAAGGTTTTTTTTTTTTTTTTCGAAGAATTGATCACCCCGGAAATTCCCAAATCATGCATCCATCAGGAAAGAAATAGATCAACTAATTAAGTGGGGGCTTCTACTACGCTACAAAAAGTCTTTGCTTCTCAATATCTGATATGTCAACATGATAGGGGTGAGAGAGATTACATAGAATAGTATGAAAACTCAACAAAGTTCTTTTCATAGTCTCTTTCTTTCTTTCTTCCCTTCTTTTCCCTTTTTTTGCTAATCAAAGAAAATGAAAGAAGCTCAAACCTAGGATGGGACCCAATAGCAGGTTGTTTCAGAAAATGGGCTCCAACAACTTCTGCTTGTGTGAGGATAACAAACCGCCATTGTCCTTTGGCACAGGGATTTTTCAAACAAGTTGGTGATAACTTCAGGGTGGATGAGGAGAGTGTGGGGGTAAAGAATCTACAATGGGCAAGAGTTTTAATTAGATGAAAGAAAGAAGGTGGGGAGTACAGGTGGTGTTGGGACCCAGCTTCCTTTTTCCTGTTTATATAGCGGGGCTACCTAGGAGGTTGATTTGGTGATTCCTACGGAAGCTGGCTCGAGGGAGGAAGCGGGGCTGAGCATCAGAAGTAGCGCATGGTATGTGGAATGGAACTACAGCAGAAAGGTGAAAGTGTTGATTTCAGAGGGTTGAGATCTATGGGGAGATGTAAACACCCAGGCTTTTCAAGGGTTGCATACAAGATACAGGAGATTAATAGAGTTGCATTAGAAGGGCATTCAAACTTCTCTTACAGAAAGCTTTTTTAGGGCCTAATGGATTTCTTTTCTTTTTTTTTCTTTAGTTTTTCTTTTGATGGCTAAATAAGAAGAATTATTAAAGAAAAACATATATACAATATATAAAGAAAGAACAAAGACAAAAGGAGATGCAAAGACAAAAAAACTTGCTACCATGCCCTAATGAATGCCTACCTAATCCACAAAATCTACCACCAAGAAAAATCCTTTAATATACAACCAAACCCATTCCTAAAAAGGAAACAAGAAAGAATCTTTAATATACAACTAGTTGCTACATCATTGCCTTGTGGTTTGGGGTCTATGGGAGGGCCTCATATAAGTCCCAGGCTTTGTTTGGGTCGACTCTTTTGCTGTTAAGGATCTTCTTTTGGAATGGCCTCGCTTTTCCATAAGGAAAGAGCTAAAAAGAAGTTGTGAAAGGCAGCACCTCTTAGTCTCATCTAGTCTTTCTAGAAGGAGAGGAACTGGATAGTCTTTGAAGATTTATTGCTCTCCTGTACTAGGCTAAAGAACTCTTTCATTAGCTTGTTCTATTTGGGATGGTCTTTTAGATTTGGGAAAGGATTTCTTTGTTGGAATTCTTTTGTGCATTCTCTAAGATTGTTTTTTGGGGTGGTAAGTTTTTGTGTAGCCCTTCTCTTTTTTGTATAGGTTGGGTTTCCCCCTGTAAACTATAGAGGGTCCCCATTCTTTCCTCTTTTTGTTAATAATATTGCTATGTTTTTACCGATCAAAAAAAAAAAAAAGAATTTTAATGGAGTGCATCACCCACTAAATACCAAAAGTGCACAAAGATCGATAGCGCTAGGAAGGTATAATCTTCTGGTATGTTGACAACATACCAGGTCTATAAAAAAACAAAAAAAGTAAAAAATGATGAACCTTTTAGAAGGAGATATGATTAAGTATCTAATGGAAAAAATGAAGATTCTTGTTTTATGATGATAGTGAATACTTAAGGCTCAATCAATTACTTCCGAAGTGGGTGTTCTTCCAACCACTTATTCAGGTCTCCCACTCGAAGCCGTTTACAACTAAATGGTGGCATGGGATGGTGTTAAAGAAAGGCTTTGGAAGAATTTGGCAATATGGAAACGACAATATATCCAAGGTGGCTAGGTTAACACAGGTAAAAAGCATATTAGCTAGCTTGAATATTTGTTTAGGATGCCGAGGAGAGTGCAGACACGGTTGGGAAAATTCTGAGGGATTTCATTTGGGGTAACAGCTCATTAAAAGAAAACTCCATCTAAGGAAATGGGAAATAATGTGTTAAAATAAGGGAGTGAGAGGTCTTAGAGTTAGGCCTCCCCTTTGCTTACTGAGCCTTCTAACAGAGGGTTTGGCACTTTACTACTCGAAGGCCTTACAGATTGTAGCTCGTGACAAGTCAGGAGAATTGGAAGGATGGCGGTGTTAAAGGGAAGTGAGGGGTAGCTATGGTGCTTGGGTTTTGGAAGGTCATTAGGAATTTATTAAGTATTTTCTTGCCGGATTTCCTACTTGGTAGGTAATGAGGAGGATTAAATTTTGGAAAGCTACTTAGTACAAAGATAAGCCTTTTTAGTGAAACATTCCCCACCTTTGTATGAGCTAGCTAGCACAGATACATAGGTAGCAAAATGGTGAACTATTACTAATGAAGGGGATGGTTGGAATCTATTTCTCTAGGCAGCTCAATGAGTGGAGTGAGCAAGTAAGAGGCTTTTTCTCTAGACAGGTGGTGGGGAGAGAGAAGACAGTTAAGTTGAAGGTGGCTTACTACGGGTCACTTCTCCATAGAGTCTCTCTATAATGTCCTAGAGGTGAAGTGTAGAGCCTTTCCTGAAAGAGTTTATGGCATGTGGGAATCCATTTGGAACAGCCTTTTTGCTAGGCAACACATAGGGAAGGTTTGACCTTAAATAATTCTGAAGAGGATAATTTCTAACAAACAGACACTCCTTGTTCTGATCATGAGGGGTCAGTTGATCATTGCCTCATTATTGTGAAAAACTGGGGATGATGTAGGATCTTTTTTTACTCTCTATTTGGGATGCCTTGTATGATCCATGCTATAGAGTATAGTTAGACTCTTGTAAGGTGGTATAGCCCTTCTTTTGGAAGAAGTAAAAGAAAGGTTTGGCAGGTAGCACCTTCATACCTCTACTGGACAATATGGAAAGAGAGAAATAGATGACATTTTGAAAATATTGAGCTTTTCATACAAAGGCTGAAATTCAAATTATAGTGCAGTTTGTTTTCTTGGTATAAATTGTTTATAGACTATTTGCCTATGTCCTTAGAGTTATTTGTTTTTAAACTTAATCTTTGAATAGAAACTTTTGAGGCTTAATCTTTGAATAGTCTTAATAAGCATTAAGTATTAAGTTGTTTGTTTTTTAATATTGGGTGATGAGTAGGGATGGCAATAGACAAAAATTATTTTAGGTTAACGCCACTTTGCTCTTAATGGCACATGTTTAATTTCATTAATGGGTTTTAATGGGTTTGAGTTTATTTTCTCCAAATCGATACGTGTTCGGTATTCTTCTGCAGCAAAACCGGGGAGAAAATTAGAAATTTTAAAAAATGACAAAATGTTAATAAAATAATAAATTGTTATAAGGGTTCGGGAAGTTTAGAAAATTCTACAGATCTCGGATAAGCAATTCTTATTTATTAAATTCGTCTACCGTAAAAATTTATTAACTCAGAAAAGTTTAAGTAAGACCAGGACAAATTTTGATTTTACGGGTGATAAGTTACCGGTAACTCCAAGACGGATTTTTCGGTTGAGGCCCAAGCGGTGCGAATGAAGCGATATGAACGTATATCAAAATAATAATAATAAGCCCGCCCAGATTATATTTAAATATTTTTTCTTATTTTATTTTATACTTGAATATAAATAATAATTATTATAATGTTTTAAATAAATAATTATAAATTCTAATATTTTTATTTTATGAAAAATATTAATTTAATAATAAAAATAAAAAGCAAATATAAAAAAAATTAAAATTTAAATAAAAACAAAAAATAAAATGTAAACGAGGAGTTTGAAATTTCTGTGTACGTCTGTTAATTACCCAAATGAGAGCCAGTTTGAGAATTGAAAAAAAATAAATGGCTAGAGATTCGGGATGGGACACATGCAGATCACAATATAAGGTTAATAGATTCACAGTAGTGTATATTGTTATTCTTAACATTGGAATGATGATTGAGTTTTAACATTTTTTGTAGGAAAATGAACTTACGAATAGAAAAAGCGAGAATATTTTCACTTTTACATTGAAGCTTTTTAAAATTTCGTGATAGTTATGAAAATTTTAAAAAGCAAGCAATTTTAATCTTGAAAACTGATCGAGTTTTTTGGCGTTAAATTAAAACAAACAGCGCTAGTTAATATTGTTTGGGGGTCAAATTGAGGAGGGAGTATTTTGTTTTCCTTTCTCATACTGTGCTTTGCAGGAAGCCATTCTATACATTGTGTACTTTCGTGTGCCTCTTTTGGGCGTTTTCTGTTGATGCCATTGCCTTTTAACTATAAAAATAAAATAAAATAAAAAACCAATTATTTAATTAAATGTGAGAATGCAAATACCATAGAAAAAAAATTTTGAGACATTTGAAATTACTTTTCTTAAAATTTAAGAAGAATGGATAACAAGAAAGATCATAAAACATGAAAATGTTAATCCAATTATATATCGGAAATCAATTAAAACCCCACATAAAGTTACACAATTAAGAATATTAAAAATAGTAAAAACAATGGAGCTGAGCAAGCCATCAAAATTAAAGTTAGAAAGTCATGAAAATTACGAGGCTGAGAAAGATTTAGAATTCTTGAAGGAACGGTTGTTTATTTTGCCCTACATTTACTTTCTTTTAGGAAACAGATATGAAAGGAGAGAAAGAATTAAAACCTTGAATGGAAGTTGTGGGTTCGGCGGAGAGGTTGGAGACAAGGCAAGCCGACGCGACTGCGCTGTGAACGGGAAGCAGGGAGCTCAATTGTCGTGGCAGCCACCTTACAAGAAACAAAAGACAATGATGAGTTGAGATGGTTATAGAGAACGATTTAGAATTGCTTATTTAAAAGGGAAAAAAACCACCTTGAAGAAGACGAGGCAGGAGAAGGAGGTACTGGAGTGTGACAAGCATGAAATTTGGGAATGTGGGGGACGAGCCCCTGGGCTTCTACTGATACTTGCTTGTATGCTTCACAAATGTGGATCTTCCCCCGATTGACGCTGCTGCCATGTCTCTCTCTCACTTGCTATTTGCTCGCTTTCAAGCCCTAAACCTCTGTAAAGCCTTTCCTCAAGTCCTTATGGGGTTTACTAAAGTTATAGGCTTGACAGTCCAACGAAGTCTCGTACGCTAGCTTTGTGTTGGTGTATTTCCAAATGATTTTTCAATTTTTTTTTACATGTTTTAAATTTTGTAAATATCTAATTATTTCTAAAACATCACTTTTAAAATTGAAATCGTTTCACAAAATTACCATGGTCGGCAACCAGCTGGTTTGGTTGAGTTACCGTCCTACCCCACCCCTAATACCATCTCTAACTGATAGTGCCTAAAAAATTAGTTTGTATAGGCGGGGCCCATGTTCGAGCAAATCGTGATAAAACTTAAAGCCCAGTTGGCATTCTTCATAGAATTTGGCGAAGAGCCTCGCGTGGGGACTCGGCTATGATGGCGTCGCAGGTGCTCTGGGCGTGAAATTCGTAGTGAAGCCCAAGCGGAGTGGGCGTTGTGAGGATAATCATGTCCATGGGTTGTAGCATTAAGAAGGCGTTAGTCTCGTGATCAGATATCACTCGTTTAAGAGAAGAAGGATCATGGGTCTGGCTCCTTTCAATTATCATAATATTCGACTAGCGATAGGAGAGATGATTTCTGCGATTGGGAAGATGTCGTATCATTGTCTAACGAGGAAAGTCATCTTGATGCTGAGTAAATCTTAAACGATTCCTTCCCCGAAGAAGGTACAGCGTCATGAAACCAAAGTAACAGTTGATATCATACATTTCGTAAGAAAGAATGAAACTAGGCATCGGAGAGGCGTGACACACCCGGCCGGGCACCCTTCTGTGCGAGTTGCGGTCGTCTGGCCGAGCAAATCGACTCGAGAGGTTCGAAACCACCGCTTTCTATGCGGGTTGCAAGTCGTGAGCCCCGGCCAGTTGACTCGGAGGTTTTGATAGGCTCGGGCCTATACTAATGAAAAATAGTCGGTTTGGCGTCGATGCATGGGAGCGATTGTTACAAATCAGATTTACCGGTGGCCGATGGTATGGCTCGAAACATGGCGAGTCACGCTGACCCAGGGATGCAAGACCCAATGAGCGACATTGGCAATGACGGCCGAGAGCGGCTCGAAGCTTTTGGCGCGTAGCAGCGAGATGGAAGCGGCAAATGCCATCGTCGAGGCGTCTGCTAAGGGGAGTTGGCGAACTGTTTAGACGGGTCTGGCCTTAAGTATGAAGCCTGAGAAGCGTGAGAGGCGTAATACCATCCAGGGAGGAGCAGGCAGCACCTCGTGACCCAGGGACGTTGACGAGAGGAGAAATGGCGAACCGGGCGTGATCCACCACATACCCAGAAGATGGTCCGCGATTAGGGGATGTGCGGAGCAACGGGTGATGAGTAACCCCTTATCAACAGGGGAAAGGGGAACAATCTTGGGAACAACGGTTCTCGGACATCCAGCCAGAGCTCGACCACATGAGGGTTGTAAAGGTCGAGGCTTGAGTCTCCGTGGATGCTCACAGTACAGTAAGCGGAATCCGTTCATAGGCTAGGAATTACTCCTTCCCTCTTGGTGAAGTGGGGATCTTTGCGAGATCGAGGCCTTTAGCGGAGACGAAAAGATCCGTAGACCGCTCAACTCTAGTTCGAATGGAGTTCTTGCGAATACGGACCGTGTGATGTAGAGCCTTTGCGAATCGCACTAAGGCTTAACATTGGCCTGGATTCAGCGGGCTCCGTATAATCTCCTCCTTCAAAGAACTCTCCCGTCGCTTTAGTATCCCGCTTCATGGGCAGGACATACAGGAAGTAGGGTTACCACCTGCGGCCCAGTAAAAAGGCCCACAGGAGAATTTAGTCCTCACGTCGAGTTCAGCTCGGAGTCATTAAGGTAGACATCCCCCGATGAAATTTGCCATCCCAGCCTTGTCGTAGAAATTTGACATCGGTCTAAAGACCTAATGTTTCTCCGTCTCGAAGAACCCTCGGTGCAAGCATGGGTGAGGTGCTTGCAAACGAAGAAATACATCAAGGATGAGGCCCTTATATCCCCAGAGGAAGCTCTTAGCGTTAAAGGAGAAAACGGGACGAGAAAAGCGGGATCATTACTGAAGATGAAGAGGCAGAGACGGATCCATGAAGGAACAGAAGACAAGATCGATCTCGAATATAAGAGTATGTCGGGTACTTGGGTCACGGTAGTTCTGACGTGATTCCTACCTCGCAGTTCACCCCTTGGCTGACTCGGTGTCTGGAGTCTTATCACGAGGTCACGGCGTAAGAGGAAGTTTTAAGGTGGCCATCTCAGATGAAGACGGACCCAGCAAAAAGAGACATAACCAAATCTTCTGAGTTCCCGCAGAATCGTGGAGCACAAAACGGTCATGTATTGATTGGAAGAAAAGTCGTGCTGATCGGAGAATATTGCGGCGGAGTCACTTTGTGTCGAGATCCGGTGGCCAGTGTCAGCCATATTTGAAGTTACGAAAAGGCCTTCCATTGGGATACCACTTTGTGAAGAGCATTCATTTAAAGCTTCACAAGCTTCCCACCCTTTTTTTTGGTAAGTAATTACGAGGGAACTCCTTACGCTCTACTTAAGGTTCAGTTTCCACCGACTAGGTGTCGCCACACAGTGAAGAGCGGGATATATAGCCTTGTGGCCAGGTCTATCACTATAGTCGAGCTTTGAGAGGAACAGAGGAAAGGTATCCGAAGATGGAAAAGCTAGTTCTAGCATTGGTAACCCTTTGCCCGGAAGACCCGACCACTTCACTTCGAAGCTCACCATCGAGTTCAATGAGGAACACCACATGAAGCAAATCATAAGCCGAGAAACCTTAGGAAGACTGGTAAAATGGACCATAGAGGTGAGTGGGTTAAGCCGTAGGTCTGAAGCGAACGGCGATCAAAGGACAAGTGTTGGTAGATTTTATCAAGGAATTCACCTGTGAGCCACCCAAGAACCACCCATCACGTTCGACCTCCCATCTGGGGTTGTGCAGCAGATGGGCCCTTGATACTGAGACGGTCTGGTTTGATTGCCAACCTCCGGATGGGATCAGTAGAATATGCACTCGATTCGGGTTCAGGGCCTCGATAACAAAGCCGAATATGAGGCATCATTGTCGAGCTTAACCTCGCCCTCCATGAGGCTAATCAACTAGAGGTATCTGCAGTGATTCTTGAGTTGGTGGTGAAAGCGAGATAGAAGGTCTGAAGCGAGGGGTGAAAAAAATGATCCTTTACCTTAAAAAGGTATGCGAACTGCTCAAAAAATTCTTACGGGTTCAAGTCAGATACGTCCCAAGGGCAGAAAATTCACAGGCGGATGCCTTGGAAAAGTTAGCAACGGTGTCGTAGGAAGACCTGGATAGGCGGATACTAGTTGAGCACCTTCTGGCGCCCTCGATAAACATCGTGTGAAGAAATTTTTCCTAATAGTATTGTCATTTGGATGGACCCGTCTAGGACTACTTGTTAAGCAGGGACATTGCTAATGTTGATCGAATAAGGCATCTAAACTAAGAGCAGAATTGACTAAGATTGGCTCTAATAACTGGGAGGGATCCTTTATAAACGAGGTTTTTCTGCACCCCTCCTCAAATGCATAGGAAAGGAAGATGCCAACTACGTACATAGAGAGGTGAACAAAGGCGTTTGTGGAAACCATATCGGAGCTCGAACCTTGGTAGGAACCACGACGAGGTATTGTGTGGCCCTCACGATGCTCAAAGATGCCAGGCCCCAGGTCGAGAAAATCACGGAATGCAGCCGAGCATGCGAGATCTCCCACCTCCTCCCCAGCCACTCACCTCGATCATATGAAGCCCCGGCCTTTTCAATAGTGGGGTTTAGACATACTGGGCCCCCTACTGGATTCCCCCCGGGGGGGAGAGGGGCAGTGCAAGTTCACCATTGGCAAAGTGGACTACTTTACGAAGTAGGAGGTCGAGCCATTAGTAATCATCGGGCAAAGGTACGTAACCGTTTGAGCGTTCCATAATATACGGGTTCAGGAATCCCAAAGCATTGGTATTTATTAATGGAAACGGTTCGACAACACGAAATTCAAAACTTTGCTTGAGCCGGAATCCAAATTACTATTCATCCCTGACTCCATCCATGGAGTCAATGAATGACGAGAAGTTACTATAAGGACTCTCGAGCGACATTGAAGACTAAATTTGGAAAGGCAAGGGAGAATGGGTAGGAGCTACCTCCACGAGTACTATGGGAAGCAGACTACACGCCAAGTCTACTGACTCGAGAAACTCACGATCGCACTTGGCATTTTGGCAGGCGTGGCCTGTGGGGTTGAACAAGTCACCTAGAGATTCGAGTTAAGTAGCTTGTAGAACCTGGAGTAGGGAGTCTCTCAGCAAACCTTGATCTCTTAGGAGGAGAAGCGAGGCAAACTGAAACTTGCGAGGACTATTAACGAAAAAGCTGCGGGTACTATGATCGAAAGGTCGGACCTAAAAGTTTTAGCGGAGACTGGTGCTCAAAAAACTCACACCCGGCCAGGAAAGACCCACTCACGGGAAACTAGGACCCCAGTAGGAGAGGACCTATATTGTAATGCGAATGTCGACTGGCAGCTATAGGCTTCAAGCCTTGAAAGAGGGAAAGACCTTGCATGCTCCTGGAATGCAGGCACCCCCGAGTACACCACGTAAGCCTCATATTGTATCTATTAATAGCGCTGACAAAACAATTTCGTTCGAATAATAGTTTTGTTTATTTTCGACCATTACTCTCGTAAATCATAAAGAAGAACAGGGAGCTCGGTTTGTCAATCCATGGGGCTCGAAGGGCCACGAGTTACATGAAACATCGAGACAGAATAAGTGTTTCCAAGATTGTACTTTTGGCCCCGGAGAATTCACGATTATTCTAGAAAGTTACAATTGGAAAAACCGCTCTCTACATCTTAGAAAATTACAATCAACAAACAACCCTCAAAGTAAACCACCCGGAAAAGAAAAAAGCGGGAAAAAGAAGAAAAAGAGGAGGAGAGGCATAACATAATAAAAGCGGGACTTGAAGCATTCCCTCCTAAACACGCCGCCTCTCCTCGAAACAGTTCCACGACCAACTCCATCAAATGGCAAGACTAGGGGCAACTGCTTTCAGACAAATGGCGGAGCAACGAAACCAAGCGTCGTTCTGACCACCAAACGGACCGCTGTGTAGTAAACCACGAGAAGCTTCATCATATACGAACTGGGACGGTGAAGGAAGGAAAATGGGAGCGACGCCTGCCTTACATCCTGAAGGAAGGTTGTTATACATAAAAGATTGAACTGACTTGGGAAGTGTGCAATCTATTCCGATTCTCCATAGACCGACATTAAAACTACGTGGGCTTTCCCAAGGGAAGGAAGACGAAAAAGCCCAGGAACTCGGATATTAAAGAGTCACGTAGCTTAGAATCCAAAGGAGCCATGTAGCTCAGTTTAAAGAGCTGGGCTCGATTTTGAAACCCCGAGTAGCTCGAGGAAGGTCGTGTAGCGTAACCTCGATAAGAGCCCGGGGTTCGGATATTAAAAAGTCCATGGCTGAGTCCAAAGGAGCCCACGTAGCTCGGTTCAAAGGCCCATGGGCTCGAGTTTTAGATTGACGACTCGAGAGGCCGCGTGTGACCTCGATAAGAACTGGAGCTCGGATATTAAAGAGCCATGTAGCTCAAAGTCCGAAGGAGCCATGTAGCTCAGTTCAAAAGAGCAATGGAGCTTAGTTTTTAAGAGGCCAATGACAGCAAACCACGTAGCCACGACCTCAATAGGCATCATGAGCTTCGGATGTTAAAGCCACGTGGCCTTTCGAATCGAAAAGAACGTAGCCCGATTAGAGCCATGAGCTTAGTTTCTAGAGCCCAGCCAAACTCGGCCATTAAAGGGCGAGTAGCCCCACGCAACAAAATCATAGAGTTAGGTTTATTACGACTCGGGTCTTGAAGCCATAAAGGGGAATGAGAAAGGAAAAAGATTGAAGGTGTGAATACACGTATTGGCGTTTGATAAAGGTGAAATCATCATTACAAGAACTAAGACTACGGAAACGAGAAGGATGACGGGAAAAAGCCTAAGTATCGGAAGCCAGAGCTTGGGTATCCTCAACCACGGTAGCGGGAGAAGAGCGAGGCTAGGGCGTCGAGACACCTAAGGCCAGCCTCCGTCGAGTCGGATTCTCTACCCACCGTCATGTGAGGCCCGAGAGAAGGTGGAAGCTCCAGGCTTGGGAAGACCTTAGAAGCCTTGAGCCGAAAAGTGAGCCACCAGAAGGCCCATAAGGTACATGCCTCGCCCCTCAGCTCGGAAATCACCCCCTCATTCTGAATAACCAAGGCTGCTTTGCCTTTGGGATCAAATCTGAAGCCCATAATTTCTTGATTCGGCATGCGGTGCTCGACCTCGGCCTCTTGGTATCACGGGCTCAATGTCGTGGTTTTGAGACACAGCTCATCCCTAGTCACCTATAGTTCTTCCTTGCCCGCTTGTTGCTCGACCTTGGTTAACTGCAGCTCACCCTTGGCCGCCTTTAGCTCTTCCCTAGCAATTTGCAGCTCATCCATGACCATCATGACTCCTGTTCGACTGACCCTCATTTCGTCTCGACCTTCTTTTCCCTTTCTTGATATATGATTGCCCAGTCGAGGTATGCTTCAAGTCGGATTTATACTTCACGACATCCTCAGTCAAGTGTTGCACCTAAGCTCGTAGGTCGACTCTCTCTGAGGTTAAGGAGGCAACCTCAGCTTTATACGCCTCTATCGCAACGAGACCCCTCGGAGGAAACAAAGCCCTCTTTGCAGGCTTTTCACGTGGGTAGCCACACACTTGAGGCTTGAGACAAGGTAGGATCAATGAAATCAATGATAGGATGGATAAGTAAAGGCGTGCAGACGGGACCTGCCCGCCCCCCAGACCTTGAGACGAGCCTCCCCAGAGACATGAGTCCGCCTTCTTAAGGTGAGAATCCCATTAGGATATATGACCGCCCCAAGTGGCTTGACTTTTGCATTCTGAAACGTGGAGTCCTCATCCCTCTCATGTTTGGCGAGATGCTTCCTCCCTGCCCTCGGGCCTCGGAAGGCTGGCGCTGTGCCCGAGGTGCTCCAAATATATATAGGTAGGATATCCAAAGGAGGCTCGGCATTCCTCGCCAGAGGACTCTTGGCTACCGCAGCAAGGGAGAGTGAAGATGTGGACCTATCACCTTTGACAACTCAGCCACAGGATGAGACATGTGACCTCTCGCCTAGAATTGCCCTAACGACCCTTGCTCCCGAGTAGACTATGGCGAGAGGACGCTAACCGGGACCTTGCTTCGAGCATGGGCACTCTCGAGGGCGATCGGGATCTTAACGCAGCAATTCTTTTCTTCTTGGCAGCTTCATTTCGGGCTTAGGCTCTTCCCAGGCTTCATGACAGAAGATTGAGATGGCCTCAAAGCGGAGGGTCGAGAAAATTTGGCACCATAAGGCTTTAAGGGTCGAGAAGATTTCGTACCAGAAGGCTTGGGAATATCCGATCTAATAAGCTCGAAGTACATCCACGAGCTACATTTAACTGACAAGCTACCTCTTTCATCCTCGGGCGAGAATAGGTAATGCACGAGAAGGCCGCTGGCAAAACAAAGTTAGAAACACCTCATGACTTCGAAGGCTAAACCCAATTACTTGAGCGGGCTCAAGTAGGTTTCGGGGTAGTCAAGCGGTCGAATTGCACCGCATATCTTCTCGGTCAGCGAGTTATCTCCAGTCACGACTCACGAAGAAAAATAACGTCTTCCGGTGTTTGTGGGAGGGCGAAGATCGAGATGATGAGCTTGTGTTAGTGCGTTTGGAAATGTACAAAAAGCCCTCTGGCCTCCTTCACATAAAAGTCGGAAGGAAAGTTATCTTTGGGAACCTTGAGACCTTTATCCTAAGGCGGCCGGTAGCCAAGCCCGGAACGCGAGGTGGGAGAAAGTTATGATGGACAGACGTTAAAGTGTTGTAAGACGCTTTTGATAAGGGATGCATAGGAAAGCGGAGGCCGTTCTCAAAGGCTGCCTCAAAGAAGTAAACCATCTTCG